>ML376026.1:28023-63023 GCA_005239525.1 Nicotiana knightiana | reverse complement strand
ACTAACCTAGTGCTCAATTGGGAAAAATGCCACTTTATGGTCGAGGAGGGCGTTTTCGGCTATAAAATCTCAAAGAACGGTATCGAAGTGGACAAGGAGAAGATTGAAGTGATTTCAAAGCTCCCTCCTCCTACTTTCGTCAAGGGAGTTAGGATATTTCTTGGGCACGCGGGGTTCTACCGAAGGTTCATCAAAGGTTTCTCAAAAGTGGTGAACCCCTTGTGCAAGTTGCTAGAAAAGGATGCAAAGTTTGTGTTCAATGAAGAGTGCATGAAATCTTTTGAGCTTCTCAAGTATAAATTGAAAACCACCCATATCATTACCGCACCCAATTGGAACTTACCATTTGAGCTCATGTGTGATGCTAGTAACGTTGCGGTAGGAGCGGTTTTGGGTCAACAGATCAACACGATATTTCATCCAGTTTATTATACAAGAAAAACGATGAATGACGCCCAAGTCAATTGACGGGGAAAGAGTTGCTAGCCATTTTGTTCTCCATGGAAAAGTTCAGGCCATATCTCATGGATGCCAAAGTGATTGTGCACACCGATCATGCGGCACTCCGTTATGAATGGCTTTTTCTTGGCCTAGAAGATACTTAGGGTCGAATACTTTTGGATGACCATGGAGACAGACTGCATACGGTATGTTCAGAATTGCTATCAATGCCAGATACATGCAGATATGATACGGGTTCCGTCAAACGAGCTTAATGCAACAATCTCACCTTGGCCTTTTGATACCTAGGGAATGGATGTCATCGGTCCGATTGAACCCACTGCCTCAAATGGGTACAGGTTCATTTTAGTGTGCATCGATACTTCACTAAATGGGTTGAAGCTGAATCTGACAAAGCTGTCACCAAGAAAGTCATCGCAGATTTCATCAGAGATCGGATTGTGTGTCGATTTGGGGTCCCAGAGTTCATCATCACTAACAATGCCACCAATCTCAACAGTGATCTGATGAAAGCCATGTCTGAAACTTTCAAAATCAAGCACAAGAAATTCATAGCATACAGACCTCAAATGAATGGAGTCGTGAAGGCCGCCAACAAAATCATCAAGAAGATACTAAGGAAAATGGTAGAGAATCACAAGAAATGGCATGATAAATTACCATTCACCTTACTGGGATACCGTACCACAGTTCGCACATCAACCGGGGCAACTCCCTATCTATTGGTTTATGGTACTGAAGCTGTCATTCCCGCCGAAGTAGAAATTCCTTCTTTAAGAATCATACAAGAAGCCGAACTCAGCAACGCAGAATGGATAAGGAGCCGCTATGAGCAACTAGCCCTCATAGATGGAAATAGGATGAATGCAGTATGTCACGATCAGCTTTATCAGAATAGAATGTCCAGGGCTTTCAACAAAAGAGTCAAACCAAGGCAGTTCACACCAGGGAAACTGGTGTTGAAACGGATCTTTCCACATCAAGATGGAGCCAAAGGGAAATTCTCTCCCAACTGGAAAGGACCTTACATGGTTCACAGAGTATTGACAGGAGGAGCGCTCATATTCGCAGAGATGGATGGAGAAATCTGGTCGAAGCCTATCAATTCAGATGCAGCCAAAAGATACTATGTGTAAACCATTTTATGTTTCTTCATATGATGTAAATTTAACTACGCTTGACCTGATTCCCGTTTAAGAGGGGATACGTAGGCAGCCACGTGGGTTCGGTCACAATTCAATAAAATTTCTATTTTCCCCACAATTAGAAATTGGGGCAGAATTTTGGGGAGGACCCTCAAAATTCCGAAGCAAGTTCAGCCAACAGCAGCATACGGAATAGCCAGAAGGTTACTTAGTTAACTAGGGCAGAATTTTGAGGAGGGCCCTCAAAATTCTATGGAAAAGGAAGTCGCAATGTCTCTAATAATGTCATGGTTAATGGTTCATCTAACTAGTTTCCAAATTGTATATTACTATTTCTTATAAAACTATACACGCATGCTTTTGAAAAGAATTTTACTTTTAGCCAAATTCTACCTACAGTGACTTAAACAGGACCTCGGGCAGAGTAGGAGCATATCAAGCAGACAAAGATACGAACCAACCACCCCCGCAAAACTTACAAATTTTTATTTGGATGCAGGAATATGTCATCATCATAAGCATCGTCGCAAAAACACAATTGCTATACACAAAACACATTGTCAACTAAGAATACTTCACTCTTGCTCTTACATATGCATGAGACTAAGACTTGTCTCAATCCTTGCGTAAGGCTAAGAACTGTCTTTCTACTTTCATAAGGCTAAGCACTAGCTTCTCATTCCATGAGACTAAGCTCTGTCTCAAATCCTTGCATGAGGCTAAGCCATGCCTCCCTATCTGCATAAGGCTAAGCATTGCCTTCTCTTTGCATGATACTAAGCCATGTCTCAATCTTACATAAGGCTAAGCCCTGCCTCCCTATTTGCATGAGGCTAAGAACTGCCTTCTCCTTGCATGAGACTAAGCTCTCTCTCAATCCTTGCATGAGGCTAAGCCCTACCTCCCCACTTGCATAAGGCTAAGCACTACCTTCTCATTGCATGATACTAAGCTCTTTCTCAAATCCTTGCATGAGGCTAAGCCATGCCTCCCTATTTACATAAGTCTAAGCATTGCCTTCTCATTATGAGACTAAGCTCCGTCTCAAATCCTTGCAGAAGGCTAAGCCCTGCCTCTCTATTTGCATAAGGGTAAGCACTGCCTTCTCCTTGCACGAGACTAAGCCCTATCTCAAAATCCTTGCATGAGGCTAAGTCGTGCCTCCCTGTTTGCATAAGGCTAAGCATTGCTTTCTCCTTGCAAAATACTAAGCCCTGCCTCAAAATCCTTGCATGAGGCTAAGCCCTGCCTCCCTATTTGCATAAGGATAAGCATTTCCTTCTCTTCGCATGGGACTAAGCATTGTCCTGAATCTCACACGAGACTAAGCACTGTCTCGCTCTTGCATTGTTCACTTCTCTCGGGCTAAGATCTGCCCTCAACTCCACGCAAGACTAAGCTTCATCTTGTTACCTCTAGCATCATGTCTCTGCACCTCATGGGCTGAAATATAGCCAAATTGTTCAAAGTCATCATAGTCTGAAGGCACCATCCTCATAGCCAGAAGACATCATGCCATGACCTGAGGATCTCTCGAACTTGCACATCATTATTCAAAGGCGTCATGGTTCGAGGGAACCATCTTCGTGGCCCGAGAACATCATTTCATGGTCTGCGAATCCCTTACTGCACAAATCATGGCTCGAGACATCATGGTCTAAGGACGCCATCCTCACCTTCCAAAGACAGTCTTCATGGTCCAAAGGGGATTTGCATCATGTTTAAATTTAAGCAATAATTTATACATATGTGGTCGCAGTATCCTTTTGCAGATTTGTAGGTGACCTAGTGAGTAACCGTTATCCCAACAGGAGAAATCCCGCTCCAGTTCCTTCAAATCATTTCAAACTTGACCGTTTACCCATAACCGTTTCAAACCCGGGTAATCCTATTCGGAACCTTTTCCGTTTTTGCAAAAACTCCATCGGTTTTTTTCACCGTCGGATCCTGAACTACACACGGTCTGATTCTTGTAAAACCAGGGATATGTAGGCAGCTTGGAAATCAGAGTGCGGCCTATATCTTTCAAATCACCCTATTTGGTCCAAATTGGTCATCATGTCTTTACCTGACAACTCTTTCATCCTTCCCGAGTAAAGAGGGGCAGTTATTGATACACAATTTTTCCCATATATATTTTTGTAAATACATATATACTTTCAAAATAGTGCATGAGCATCAACCAGTATTTTTCCATAATTTTGAAAGGTTTTAATCAATTTATTCCCGCAGTTTTATTATCTAAATAATTATTAATTGCAAATCATTTTCATTATGATTTATTGTTTAATTTTTACCATTTATATTCATATTAGGCTTTAAACATTTTATGTACAATTATATTTGCATCTTTAGGCTATAATTATAATAATTTTGCAATAATAGCACATATATGCATAATTACATTATTTAAACAGAAAAATGTCTTTTTTATATTCTTATAATGTTAAGTAATTATTGTAAATCATTTTCATACAAAAATGTCATTTTTATCATTTATTAATTATTTTTATATATTATTTTACTAATTTAATTGGGTATCTAAAACCTAGCCTCTTTTCTTTTTCAATTTCGGACCTAACCCAAGCCGAATACACCAACCCAGTACCCAAATACCCATACTTGTCCAACCCAGACCCATACCCGTCCAAATTAACCCGCCCGACCTAAGATCTAATCCCAACCGTTGATCTCTCGAGATCAACGGCTCCCAATACCCCTAACCCTTTTAATTATACTTACACCCCATAACCCTAATTCATTTCCCCATATACCCGCCGTCACTAAACCCTATCCTCTCATCTCCTCTCAACTCACCTCTCATCTTCTCAGACCCTAATCCGCCGTCACCCAACCCTTTCTGATTCTAGCCCAGAAATGGAATCGACCTACGATTCCTTACCTTATTTGGCCCTATTTCTTTACCTACTACCCGTGTTAGACGTTACTTAAACTGGTTTGCCTCAAATGGCAAGTGTATCTTAAGAGACTTGAACCAGATCTGGTCCATAATCTCTTATATTTTGATTATTCCCGTCTGTGTTCATCCCAATATCTGTGAGTACGAATATTTTCGTATTTTTCAGTTAGGGTTTCAGATTTTGATTCGAACCAGATTTGGTTCATTTTAGTTCGTTTTAATGATATTATTTACCTTGTTACTCATCAAATCCGCCTATTTTCGTAAAATCTTTTACTTACCCTAAAATTAGGGTTCAGATCTTTCTAGATCTGAAACGATTTTTATTTTGTTTTAATATTTTTCCTTTAATGTTTCTGTATCTCTATCTCTATGTTTTATAGTTTATTTATTATTTCTGACTGATTTTATTTACCCTAAAATTAGGGTTTTGATTTTCAAAGACGAATCAAATCTGTTTTCAACCTTAATTTTTCATCTCTGTGTATTTCCTTTATTACTTCTGACTGATTTCACTTACCCTAAAATTTAGGTTCAAACCTTAATTATTTCCATCTATATGTCTTCGTATTTCTGCCTAATTTCTAGGGTTTCGATTATTTAATTATTTTCCTTTTAATGTTTCTGTCTATCTGTCTTTAATCATGGCCGTTAATTTCTCACTAATTATACTTACCCTGAAATTACAGTTTTGAAATCAGTCTTTCCTTTTTTGTATAGTACTGGTATTCTCTTATTTTCGTTTGATTTACCTGCCCGTACCTTGTTTGATCTAGTACTTGACTACTGATTGATTTCATATAATTCTCTCCATAAATTAAGTGGTACTCGCCTAATTTTATGTTGTTGTATTCTATTAATTGATTGGAATTGATTATGGAATTATTTTCATTCCTTAATTATGTATGGTTGACTTATTACCTTATTTGTTTGCTTAATTCAGTGCTATTTAAACCCCTTCTCCCTCTCCCCTTAGACAGACTCGAACTCTCATATTTTTACTCACTAAAAACTTAAGCTCTCTTGTCCTCTCTTGTTCAGATTTCTGTACTAAGTGATTATTGTTTGGCCGGCTGAAAGCCAAGGCCAAATTACTCTAGAACTTAACTGCAATTGCATATTTACTTGTTTTCTTCTCAACTGGTATGCTCTAACCTTTGCAATTTCATTCTCTATGCTTTGTTTGATTGGCCTGTTTCAATTCCTGCCATGATTTTGTCCTTATATGACTATATGATTTCATTTGTTAATACTGTTAACTTAAGACTAAGTTATTTTTAATAGCATGAACACTCTCATAAGTTAGTGTATGGTTTAGTTTGTTTCAGTAACCTGTTTTGAACTTTATAAGGTACTATAAGCATGTAATCAAATATGTTTGTTGCCTAACTCATCTACCATGTCTGTATATTTCATGTACCTGGCTAAATTAGTTGTTCTGCCTAATGGCTGCTGTGATTAAACAATGATTGTCAAAAGTCTAGTATAATTACTTAGCTTGATCAGATTTAAATTTGTTTGAACTATGTGCTAAGCATGAATTCTGTTTGTTTTCTTGATGCAGTTTTGCCTGCAATTCTATGTTCTGAACTTCTTTCTTCTGAAATTAAATTGTTTTAAAACCTTCCCCTACTCCCTTTTGTGTACTGATTTTAAAAACCCCACTCCTAGTCATTTAGGTTCTCAGCCACTCCGGTGTAAGCACTGCCTAGGGTCCACTTGAGACTCATTTGAACTCTGACACATTGGGGACTGGTTCTCCAATCTCTTGAACTATCTTCTGAATGTGGTTCCAGTGTGATCATTGCCCTGGGTCCCCTGAGGCCCTTGGAAACTTTGACACACTGGAAACTTGGTTCTAATGTGCTATGAATCTATATGATGTGCTTCAAAGTGTCTATGGTTGGAAGGCGTGGTTCCTAGGTTTATTTAGGCCTATGAAGGCTCCCTATAGTGTAATTGTTACCATTATGTAATTCATTTGATATTCTGGGCTTTAATAATCTCTGTAAATAACAGATTTGGGGTTAATTAGTAAAAGCTGGGGGAGGGGGGTCTTCTTATTTTCTTTACCAAACTGGGTAGAAATCCTGCCTATGGGGTTTAATTATGTTGATTGAACTATATGAATACTATATTGTGTTTAGAGATCCTGCCTATAGGACTTTCATGATCATTTTGACTCTATATTTTACATCTTGCATACTAGAGATCCTGCTTATAGGACTTCCGTTTAATTCTGTAGACTAGAAATCCTGTTCATAGGATCTATACATGTTTTCAACGAACGTGCATTAGCAATCATGCCTATAGGACCTTGTTATTTGAGTTAATTATCCTTCCTGGCGATCTGTTTAAATTATGCCCATATACGGTTAATAGATATCATGCTTATAGGTTATAAATCCAGTCAAACCTAGAAATGATGCCTATAGGGTTTAAATCAATAGATATCATCCCTATAGGACCAAAATCAATTTCAAAATTTAGAAATCATGCCTATAAGGTTTAAATCAATTCAGCAATTAGAAAACATGCCTATAGGAAACTAAAAACCTATCTTTATGAGTTAAAATCAGTGTTACACTTAGAAACCATGTCTATAGGTCTGTAATTAATAAGCTCGTAGAAATCATGCCTGTAGGATTCTATCAATCGATTCTAAATTCAATCGCTATTGTCAAGCACTTAGTCAATATATCTGTAGGAATTAATAATGATTATGTATTAATATTGTGATATATTACTGTCTGAAGTACCCAGATTCATGCTGAATAAAATAAGTAGGAAAAGAAATAGGTCTTAAGTGCTCACCTTAATAAAACTGCCTCTACACTATGTTTTTCTCACATAGATATCCTACCTATAGGATTCCAAAGTTAATAAAGTTTGTTGATTCAATTGCGTGCTTTTGTTATCTATGTGTGGAGGTCACTATGAGCCCATATTTGTTTCTTATCTGAAAGTCCTATTTGTTTTTTGTTTGTTGCCTATATTTCACATTTTTAAGTAACATAGGTTGGTATAGAACTATCCCAAATAGAGGTCCTAATACCTCCAGGGCCATAGGTAAGGGACGGGTAGTGCACGCATAAGGAACGAGTTAGAAACTAGTAGAACGCTTAAGTAACAACTTAAAGATAGTAATTGGGTAGTAAGGATATGATAGTCCGTGCGTTAATATTATGCATAACACACTGACTTGAGGGAGTTACAAAGTATTGCATGGACTGATCCTATAGGCTAAAAAACTTAGGACCTCCCTCCCTTATTCCTGTTTGAAATAATACGAATATCGTAAGTAATTGGGGTGAATTCAAGATATTGATAGCCCCAATTAAAGGGTTAAACCTAGAGATAGTAATACCCGACTTGATCCAATTTCAATTGCATTGCATGAGCATCCATTGGGCTTGAGAAAGCCCAATCGGGCAAGGTCACTCAAACTACCGAGAGGTATAGAGTGAGCACTTTTTGTGTGATGGTTATATTACAACCCCAATCATAACAAGCTTGTCCTAAATTCTTGATACCAATTAGATACTCACCTAGGCGGAAGTCACTTCCCTAGTGCCTTTTAACCCTTGAAAACTTTCACAAAAATATTTTAGATTACTCTTAGCATTCAATAGTATCAAACTTAGAATAGAATCAATCACAACAATGTTTAGAAGTGCAATTAGAAACAATACGCACATCTAGATTAGTTAGATAGCCGACTCCAAACCAAATAACTCCCAGTGGAAATTGATCCTGACCTCATCAGGTAAAATTACATCAACCACTCATCGCTACTATATAGTGGTGGATCAACTTTAAATCATGAGCATGGTAGTTCTTTTCATGTGGCTTCAACTGGAACGAAGCATAATCAATAACTCTACCCTCATGAATTAAGGTACACCCAATACTGAGAAGCATCACAATACACTGTATAAGAGCATGAAGCTGAAGGCAAAACTAGAACTGGAGCTATGGTCAAGGAAGTCTTGAGCTTCTGACAGCTCTCCTAACACTCATCCGACCACCTGAATGGAGCACCCTTTTGGGTCAATTTGGTCAACGGTGATGCAATAGACGAGAATCCCTCCACAAAGCAACGACAATACCCGGCCTAGCCGAGAAAACTCCGAATCTCAGTAGCTAAAGATGGTCTGGGCTAACTCTGAACTGCATCTATCTTCTTCGGATCTACCTAAATCCCCTCACTGGACGCCACGCTCCCTAAGAACGCCACTGAACTAAGCCAAAATTCATAATTTGAGAACTTGGCATAAAATTTCTCCTCCCTCAACCTCTGTAATACAATACTTAAGTGTTGTGCATGCTCTTCCTGGCTACGTGATTAAACTAGGATATCATCAATAAATACTACGACGAATGAATCAATATATGACTGGAACATACTGTTCATAAAGTGCATAAACACTGCTGGGGTGTTGGTCATCCCAAAAGACATCACGAGAAATTCATAGTGACCTTAGCGGGTCCACAATGTCGTCTTTAAAATATCTGAATCCTGAATCTTCAGTTGGTGATACCCAGACCTTAAATCAATCTTAGAGAACACCCTGGATCCTTGAAGTCGGTCAAACAATTCATCAATGCGTGGCAAATGATACTTGTTCTTGATTGTAACTTTGTTCAACTGCCTGTAGTCGATGCACATCCATATAGTTCTGTATATTTTTAACAAATAGAACTGGTGTACCCCAATGCAACACACTAGGCCTAATAATCCCCTTAACAAGAAGTTCCTGAAGTTGCTCTTTCAATTCCTTCAACTCAGCTGGTGCCATAGGATACGGAGGAATTGAAATGGGCTGAGTACCTGACACCAAGTCAATACCAAAGTCAATATCCCTGTCGAGTGGCATACTCGGCAAGTCTGCAGGAAATAAATTCGGAAAGTCTCGCACTACCGGCATAGAATAAATAGTAGGAGTGTCTGCATCAACCTCTCTCACAAAGGCTAAATGTGACAAACACCCCTTCCCAACCATCGGTTGGGCCTTCAAATAAGAAATTACCATGGTGGGAATATAATCAAGAGAACCTCTCCACTCGACCCTCGGCAACCCCAGTATCGCCAACATTACGGTTTTTGCGTGACATTCCAGAATAGCATGACATGGAGACAACCAATCCATACCCAAGATTACATCAAAATCAACCATACTAAGCAATAAGAGATCAAATCTAGTCTCCATCCCCTCAATAGTCGCTACACATGACCATATATATGGTTCATAATAATAGTATCACCTACCGTCATCAATACATGAACATGTGAAACTAAGGACTCACAGGGCATATCCGGAGAGCAAAATATGATGATACATACGAATATGTGGAAACAGGGTTAACTAATATAGAAGTTTCATGTGGCATACTGAGACAATACATGTGATCATTTCATCTGAAGAAACGGCACATGGCAGGAATAGCATAAAATTGAGCCTGACCGCCACCTGATCAGCCTCCGCCTCTTGGGAGACCCCTAGCTGCCTGAGCCCCACCCCATGCTAGCTGGGAGGGTGGTGAAATAAGTGGCCCGGGATTCGAAACCTGACCCCTCTACTGAACTGGACTTCCCGAAAGGCGAGGATAATGTCTCTTCAAATGATCCAAATCTCCACACTGCAAAAAACCCTTCTCGAAAAATGACGGCAAGTACTGAAGCGGACCTCGGGAACTAGAATAAATACCAGAAAAACATGGTACCAGTGTTTTAAAAGGCATTTTCGGGCGAGCCCTGGGGCGAGGAGCACCAAAAACGCTCCGGGGCGATGGTGTGGGGCGAAAGTCTCAAGAGGCGTTCGCCCTGTAATACAGGGGGTACAGCTGGGCGTTTGAGGCGCATTATTTTAGTGAGGCGTAAGCCCCAGAGGTTTTTTCAAATTAAAACAAAATTTGTTGAATAAATCCTTTATATAATACCCAAATTCTCTAAATTTAGCTTGGTAATTCTCGAAATTTTAAAAAGAAACTGAAATGTATTAAATTTAAAAGTCAAGACCTTTTTTATTGATTGAAGCCCTAATTATGGCCTTTCCCAATTCTTTATCATGTCCGCTAGTCTGCTAATATCTTCCAAAAGCAACGAATATTCAATTTTTTTAAAAAAAAAAATACAAAGATAACTCCATTCTCCTTCATTGCAACAATTCAAAGTTCAAATTGCAGGTTAGTCATCCTTTTTGTTCCTCCATGTAGAAAAATTTATTCTTTTCGATTCAAGTTACTTGAGCTTCTAAGTAAGCGTATATTAGATTGTTTTGACTAGTTTTTTGTGAGAATGAAACACATCCTGTTTATAGTTTTATTCATTTTTTATACAATTTTACCTGCTTCTAAATGTTACTATAATTATATTATTTTATAAAATATTAAAAATTAAATAACTATAGTGCTTACGCCCCGTGCCGCGGAGTTTATGCCTCATTGAGGCATTTGTAAAATGCCTCACCTTACGCCCATGCCTTTTAAAACACTACCTGGTACAGATGAACCCTGAACTTATGGTGCACGAGATGAACTCTGAGCTGGAAGTGAGCTAAGAGAAGAGTGACTCGGTCGAGCGTTATACGAACATGGCTAGCTGATGCGCCACGATGAGTTGGACGAGCCATCTGAGCGGGCCTATAAGGAAGACCCCTACTGTGATAGGGTTGTCCCCTAGAAGGAACATCGCTGGAATTACCCGGACCACGAGACCTCTTGGCCTCCCTCTCCTCACGCTCTTGAATACAGACAACCTCTATCCGCCGAGCACTATCAACCACCTCGTCGAATTTAGCACCTGCCACATTCCAGAGTCATTACAAAACGGAGATGCTGGTTGAGGCCATTAATGAACCTCATAATCTTCTCCCTCTCAGTAGATACCAAACAGACTGCATGAAAACCAATCCTGAAAACTGCATATCATATTGAGCCACAGACAGGTCATCCTGATGTAAATGCTCGAACTACCAGCGCAGCTCCTCTTTGTGGGTCTAAGGCACAAACTTCTATAGGACTAATCCGGAGAACTCATGCCATGAAAGTGGTGCTGCACCAACTGGTATGCTCCTCTCATAAGCCTCGCATCATCTGAAGGCTACCCTGGTTAGCTGAAAAGTGGTGAATGAGACAGTAGTGAATGAGACCCCACTGGTCTCTAGAATACCCGTTGTACGAAGAATCCATTGGCATTTGTCCAAGAAATCCTGAGCATACTCTAACTTTGTTCATCGAATGATGGAGGATGGAGTCTCCCAAACCTCTCTAGTTTCTCCTGCTCCTCGTCATTCATAATAGGACCAACCTGGGCCCGAGCAGCTGCAACTGGATGCACTGGTAGTGCCCCCAGTACCTGAAGTCATTGCACTACATGCTCTAGAGTACGGGCGATAGGGATATGAGAACCTCCCCCGGCCTGAGAATTGGCTGGTGCGGCCTGAACCGAAACCACCTAGGCAAGGCTAGTGCGAACAGTCAATATATGGGCCAAAGCCTCTGGAAGGTCTGGAATCACAATAGGCATAACTGGTGCCTGAGCCGGTCCCGCCGGCTCAACTATATTTGGAACCTGCTCCTGAGCTGCAGCAACTGGTGGTTCTACAAACGCTGCTCTAATTGTTGTACGAGCTACACTTCGGCCTCTGCAATGACCTCGACCTCTCGTGGAACTGGTGGTTGTCTGTCATAGAGCACGTGTCCTCACCATCTGTGAGAAAATAGAATAACAGAAGTTTAGTTTCTGGAATCAACAAAACTGCACGAGAAGAATACAAGAATGTGAAGTATCCTGAGGGTTCGGTAGCCTCTCGAAGATAAGTACAGACATATTTGTACCGATCCACAAGACTCTACTAAATCTGCTCATGACTCGTGAGACCTATATAACCTAAGCTCTCATACTAACTTGTCACGACCCAAAATCTTACTTGTCATGATGGTGCCTATCTTAATACTAAGAAAGCCGACAACCTCAATAAACCACCAATTACTATAAGTTTGAAAATACCATAAATAAATTTAAGAAGAAAATCCCACGATTTCTGATATGAAACACTGTCTTTATACAATACACTCCCAAAACCCATTGTCGCTAAGTGGAGCATCTAAATAACAACACAGTCTGACTGATAAAAATATCGTCAGAAAATATAGAACAACACAAATAACTGAAAGGGAGGAGACTCAAGGTCTGCGGATGCCAAGCAGCTACCTCGATAATCTCCAATAGATAATCTCCCAAAAACTAGCAATTGTCATATCCGGAAGTACCTGGATCTACACACAAAGTGCAGAGTGTAGTATGAGTGCAACCAACTCAGTAAGTAACAACACTAACCTTTGGGCTGAAAGTAGCGACGAGCTCAATAGGCACATTTCAATTATAGATAATAACAATACAATACTGTAGGCATGATTTCAAGTTCAACAGTTAAACTCAATGTAAAGAAGATAGATCAAATCAGAATAATATGAGAAATGTAAAATCTCTATGTCTACATGCCAATGTACATGTCATATGTGATACAACATAGCAAAAATCTCACGTACTCGCACTCTCAGAGTACTCAATCACTCAGTATTGTATATTACCAATCCATCCCAGGGAACTCCATCCAAAATATATATATATATATAATAACTGATATTCAGTCATTCATTACTGTACAGGGCCAATCCAGCCCAGGGAACTCCATCCCAATATAAAGATACAGGGAAACTCCATGCCCAGGGAACTCCATCCCAAATATAATATCCACTGCGCTCATTGTGGGGGGTGCATACTCCGGAGGGGATCCTTCCACCCAAGCGTTATAATAAGCCAATCTGGCCAGCTGCGGCGTGCAGCCTGATCCCATAATTGTCCTCACAATTAGGCCATATTCCTCACTCAGTCACCAATCTCTCCAGTATCTAGGGCTCACAATGTCATGAAAATCAGCCTAATAATGATGATGTGGTGTATTAATAAATAACAATAGAGACTGAGATATGATATGAAATGAGTGGATGTGACCGAGTTTGTAATATCAATTTAAGCAAATAACTCAACAGAAAAAAATGATCTCAATAGGTCCCAATAATACCAATATAAGCCTAAGCATGATTTTAAATAAGAGTCTCAGCTTAAATTCTCCAACACGTGGAGGATATGTGGATAATGACATGATTATTCAGTTATAGAACTCCACAGAATATATTTAAGTCACAATTTCTATAATGCACGCCCACGCGCCCGTCACCTAGCATGTGCATCACCTCTAAAAAAATCATATAACACGTAGTTCAGGGATTCATACACTCAGAACCAAGTTTAGAAGTGTTACTTACCTCAAACCGTGAAAATTCTCTATTCCAATATGCCCTTGCCTCGCGAATCGGCCTCCGAATGCCTCGAATCTAGTTACAATTAATTTGATACAGTCAACACAAATTGTAGGAATCAATTACATATGAAATTAATAATTTTCCCAATTAAATCCGAAAATTGACCCAAAAATAAACAGTGGGCCCACGACTCGGAACCCAACAAAGGTCACAGATATGAACGCCATTCAGCCACGAGTCCAACCATACCAAATTTACCAAATTCCGACATCAACTCGACCTCCAAATCTTAAATTCTTATTTTGAAATCCCTAAGCCCGATTTCTAGAATTACACCTCAAAAAGTGATAATGCAATATTATCGACTAGATGTTATCACAAGTGACTTACCTCAAGAATCCCCATGATTTCTCTCGGGAAAAGCGCCCCAAACCATGCTTGAAAGGTCCAAAATGACAAAAATGTTTGACCCTTCTATTTGTGTACTCTGCTTAAGACTTTCGCATCTGCGATAAAATTGGTCGCATATGCGGTCTCGCAGATGCGAGGTCCTGCCTCGCTTCTGCAGCTTCCTTCGCTTCTGCGGGCAAGAGGTCTGCTTCTGCGGTACTCGCTTTTGCGGCGCTCTACCGCTTCTGCGAAGCATCCCTCCCCTCATACTTCCTCTTCTGCGGTCCTCCATGCGCACCTGTGACCACTTCCCTTTGTCAAGACATTTCGCTTCTGCGCAATTTAGCTCGCTTCTGCGAGCTTGCACCTACGAGCTTGCACCTACGAGCCAAATTTTGCAGGTGCGATTGCACCATAAGGCAGAATTTTTCATCTTTGTTCTAAGTCCAATTTTGATTCGTTAACCATCCGGAATCCATCCGAGGCCCTCGGGACCTCAAGCAAACATACCATCAAGTCCTGAAACATCATACGAAATTAGGCGATGCCTCAAATCGCATCAAACGTTGCTAAAATCACAAATCACTTCCCAATTCAAGCCTAATGAAAATTAATGAATTCCCAACTTCTACATTCAATCGCGAAACCTAACAAATCA
This sequence comes from Nicotiana knightiana, assembly GCA_005239525.1. Classification (NCBI taxonomy): domain Eukaryota; kingdom Viridiplantae; phylum Streptophyta; class Magnoliopsida; order Solanales; family Solanaceae; genus Nicotiana; species Nicotiana knightiana. The sequence continues at coordinate 48,118 of ML376026.1, read as the reverse complement.
AGTCCAATTGAGTTCAAAATTTGCATGCAAGTCATAAATGACATAATGGACCTATGAAAATTCCAGAACTAGATTCTGACTACGATATCAATAAAGTCAACTCTCGGTTAAACTTCCAAACCTTCCATTTCCTATTTTTTTCATTTCATGTTAAAATCAACTGTGGAGTTCCAAATAATTATCTGGACACACTCCTAAGTCTAAAATCACAATACAGAGCTATTGAAATCATCAAAATACTATTCTAGAGTTGTTTACATATGAGTGAATATCCGGTCAACCTTTTCAACTTAAGTCTTCATCCTTGAAACTAAGTGTCTCAATTCATTCTGAAACCTATTCGAACCCAAACGAACTAATCCACAAGTCACATAACAATTGTAAAGCATAAAATGAGCAGTAAATGGGGGAACGTGGCCGTAATACTCAAAAAGACCAGCCGGATCGTTACAATTATTTTAATTTATGAAATTACACCTCCTAATATTAAAAATAATGAGTCATTAACAAACATGGCATAAAATGAGCAATGTTATTAAAGTAAAATTTCGTTGTTGAATGGGGCTATAAACCTATTTATCTTTCCTAATCTTACGTTGTATTGGAATTTATTTTTATTTTGGAATTTGACATGTGTTAAAGTTTTTTTTTTGTGGGGGGGGGGGGGGGGGGGGTGAAATTGCGTTATATTTATGATTCCAATCTACTTGTTCTAGTAGTATTGGCTTGTTATTCCATACTGCATGTTGTTCATTGTTTAGTTAGAAATGATAGATTAGTTTCATCAAATATTTGAATAATGTTATGATATTATATTTATAAATATTAATTTATATTTTATCAAGCATGAATTGCATGATGTTTTTACAAATGTATGTTTTTAGTTTTATAACGAATTAAACTAAATATTATTAATGTGAAAAATATATATCAATTATTTTTATAATATTAGTTATAAATGTATGATTACTAATTAATGTGTATTCAAGAAACAATATGCATCTTAAATACCAAATCTAATATCATTTGTACTAATAAAAAATTATTTGTAGGCATATATTTATTATATTAATTTTTAAATTTTGATAATTACTTCATTTAATATTGGTGTAATGGCTTCCTGGCCACTTAAACTTGTAGGGCTTTTGAAAACTGATACACAAACCTTGGACTTTTTCATTTGAACACTCGAACTCATGATTCCCTTAATTAATAAACACTTCTGACCTTGAGCTTGTGCGCGTGTATTACACACACACAAACGTGTCAATCTAGTCAGCAAATGATCCATCCAGTCAGCAAATGACCAATGAGATTGTTACACGTCAAGGGTGCGAAAACAAATCCCAACTTATTGGGGTCTCCTCTCTTTTAATCAATAGGCCGACCTAAATCAGCCATGAATTTCTATAAAATCCACCATTTTTCACTTCTAACAAAATTGATTTTTTGCTGCTCACTGAAAATCTGTAGATCTGGCCGATTTTACAAACTTTTCGGCGACCATACACTGTCGTTGTTCATAGGCCGGAGCTATGTCACTTGCTGCTGATACTTTTGCTATTCGTTATTGCTGGTTTTCGTTTTGAAGGATTGGACTGTTTATTGTAGTTTGCTTGCAATTGAATTCGTGCTTTGGCTGGTATTTTCGACGATTTGTGGATTTTCCGGTCATTCTTGGTTTCGCCGATGCTTGACTGTTGCAACCTTTTTGTCAAAACTCCAAAACCAACATTCAATCCCTCAAGCAGGATTCATCATCTTCTTCGGCTTCCAAAGCCCTAACGGACGAGCAAAAAATCGATGATTTAAACCTTCCGTGACAGGAGGTGATTCGCCTCCTTAGGTTTATGAAACAACCAGTGACTTGGAGAAGATGATGTGGCGAGGGAAATAGGGTTTAATGATTTTGGAGCAGGGGCTTATTTTCTTTCTTTTTCTTTGTATTTTTTTTATTTTAGATTTTTTTAAATCCAAATATTGTAGTGAAGCGCTTAGTTTAGGTGATTTGCACATACTTTGTCCATATCACCTCTGTTACTGCCACATGTGCATGGTCAACGGTCAAATACGTTTATTAGTTATCAAATATACAAGTTCGAGTGTTCAAATGGAAAAGTCCAAAGTTTGTGTATCGGCTTTCAAAAGCGCTACAAGTTTAAGTGGCCAGGAAGCCATTACACTTTTAAAATTTAATTTAATTATATAATTACACTTGTGAAACTGAACAGTACGCTTGTAATTACTTGTAATTACATTATGACAAATAAATAGGTTGTCGTAATTACTAAGTTGTCCAATTACTACCCTAGTAATTATACCAATTCCATATATCAGATGACTTTCCAAACAAACCCTTAGTCTTCATATTAAACACAATGTTTTATGATGACCTAAGTCATAGAGAAAAAAAATTATTGCAAAAAAAAAAAGAATAGAATATCTTGAGGTGAAATTAGCAGTGTTCAAACCGAACCGCAAAATTGCAACAAACCGAAAAGTTAAACCAAATCGATTACCCCGACTATGTTCGATATGATTTAGTTTGGTACTAAGTAAAAAAATTCGAACCAAAACGACATATAAACAGATAAGTTTTATATATATTTTTAAAACTTTATATTGAATTTTCTTTTAAAAAATGTCGAAATATTTGAGGTCCTCTCATGGGATGTAATATTTAATAGAACTATGAAGTGCGTTTATTTTTATTTACTATAAATAATGGGTTGTATCACATGCTTATCAATTGTTACTGAAATGCGTCAATCATCTCTTTGTTCTTCCATATTTACTGGTCAAGATTTCTTATATCTTTTTCGAATTTGAAATGGTATTTCGATAATTTAAAATTAAATAGAATATATCATTATTTAGTTATTATCTTGATTTTTATGTTTAATTATTAAATTCGATTAACCTTGAAAGATTACATTAACGAAAATTATTGTTAGACAACTAAGAAAATAATTATCATGTATTATTAAAAAAAGTGTCCCATAAGAATATTTTAATCAATTATATGTTTGTCAATTTTTTTTTAATTTTCACTAAATGTATATTCACTTATCAAAATTTTATCTAAAAGTTTAATAAAGTAAGATTGAAAAATATTCATGTGACAAAAAATCCAAAAATCCGACAAAATCAAATCATTCCAAATTCATATAACTGGTTTTGTTTGATTTTGCTAAAACTAAATCATTCCGGTCCATATACATCCCTAGATGCAATAATTAAACCGTTAAACTTCGGAGAAACTAATGTATCTTTCTTAGCATTGTAAAGTTCTTAGTGAGATCTCGTGCAGGATTGTTTGTCCAGAGGTGACATTAATTAATGGGCCAATAAAATCAAATAATTACATGCATTCACTTTACCCCATCTATCTATCATTACATGATTAAAGCCACACCAATCGAAAGTTGAAATAATATGATTATTTTCAATGCTTCGACAATGAGAAATATACAAACTAAAAGGATCCTGGTTAGCTGTTTGAAACAACTGTCCCAACAAGCTTTTTAAATGCTTTTTTCGTTTACATGACACACTTCTCGAATTAATCTGTTCAAAGAAATGACACTCTTCTAATCAGGAAATTAGCGATTTAATTTAGGCTCTCCATTTTAGAGTTAATTAGAAGCTTTTATAGTTATACATATTACGTCATATTTCACATCATATTCAAAAATTTTATAACCACACGTATGTTTTAATACTACATATAACTCTATAAGTTTCAAATATCTTTATTTTATTTTTTTTAAATTTTAAACTGACTCAAACTATGTGACATAAGCTGAAACGGAGAGAGTAATTCTTTTTAAAAAATAAGTGAAAAGGGAAAAACCTCAAAGCCGCAGATTGAGTCCTCATTGATTTCGATTGACGTACATGATGCACGTTTGTCACTAACATAGTAACATCAGACACCCTATCTTAGGCCCTAAACTTTAGTGATATGTGCCCTATTTATGAGAACCTGAAATCTCTGAAATATTTGATCAGAAGATAGCCCAGAAATTACGCTGAGAACACACAGAGAAATGGAGACATATATACTACACAACGGATGCTCGATTGTACTTTTTCCTTCACTTTCTTTATTACTACTAGCCTTTCTTCTTTTGGAAAGTCACAACACTGCTATAAGGGATCGTTTCGTATCAGGTCTATGAAAGTATAGTGTCTGTATAAAAATTTAATATTACCTTAATATTTTGTTTGGTTAGCAAGTCTGATAACAATATAAGTTATTCCAGGATTAAAATTAGTACCGGGATAATTTATACCTTGTAGAGGGTGGGGTAACTAATGCCGGGATAACTTCTATCTTCTTCTTAGAAATTATGCAATTGTTATTTTAATACAACATACCAAACAATGAATAAAAAAAAATACCAAGATAACTAATTCCAGCATAACTAATCTCAGCATATTTAATCTCAATATAACTTATACCGGCATAGGCCGTATTCAAACCAAACGACCCCTAACACGTTCAAGGAATCCACCGGAGTTATAACAAAAGCGAGCCTTTATAAGACAATTATCACTACTATCTACCATTTGGATGAAGTTTGAGTGGTCGTTGTATCAAAAATTCATCAAAATATAAAGAATTAAGTACATGACGAAGTCAAAGGAGTTCAATATAAAACATCTTGAACAAGGGTGTGATTGGATGAAGATATAACTAATCATACTTAATTTATTTATTTTATATGCCACTCTTTTGTTTAGTTGGTTTGGAAAAGAATGACATACTTTTGTATGAATTTTTTTAATTTAAATTTCTCATTTTACCCTCTAATGTATGTCTAGTCAAATGATCTTATATAAAATGAAATAAAGGGAGAAACTTCTTTTCGAGATGTGGGACGGTGAATTAGGGCGTAAACTGTTGACGAATATGACCATCCTCTCGCCCAAGATACTTTACTCACAAGGTAAAACTGATGATACTTTTAATGACTGAAGACTACAATTGCAATAGGCTGCATTACCCTAGTGAGCCAAATACCACTACTAACAACAACAACAAGTAAATACCACTACTAACAACAACAACAAGTGGGATCGATGTACTCATATTTTAATCCTATCTTGACGAAGGTAGAGAAGTTGATTCTGATAGAATTTTGGTCCAAAAAAAAATAAAAAGAGGTAGAAATAATAAGTAGTAACAACTAATTATGATAAAGAGATAAGGTGATAGAATAATCAGAGCGAGAGAAACAACATATAGTATACGTATTTGCGGATAAGAAACTACAAATATACCAGACTAATATAAGAAAATCTTTGGTGAGATTTCAACTTGAAATTAAGTGGTATAGAGTAAATTAAAGTTGTAACCACAAACTTTATTTTAAATTAGCCAATTTAAACAAGTAAATCAAAAGGATATACGATAATAATATCTCTCGCCTTAGATACTTTGTTCTCATGATATAATAGCAATAGAAAAATGGTAAAAATAGCACGGGCTAGCCAGTTTTTGGACTTGTCATTGAAAAATAGCCAGCGTTTGCCAAGTCATTAAAAAATAGCCACTATTTTGATGCAATAAAGACCGGTCCAGCATAGTATACTAGAGTTCGATGCACCTGTGTATGAACTTTCAGCATATTATACTGGAACTCCAACACGTGAAAAGTGCCAGCATAATATACTGGAGATTCGAGCACCTGTGTATGAACTTTCAGCATAATATGCTGGACCGGTATACTTTGCTGAAACTCCAGTATAATATACTAGAGTATATTATATTAGAATTCCAGCATATTATACTGGAGTATTTTTCGGATTTTGAACAGTATTTTCATTCAGATTTATCTTTACATAAAAAATGATTAAATTTTGATTATATTTGAAACTGTGGCTATTTTTGAATGACCACTTGTAAATCTTGAATTTCTCCCAGAAAAATGATGTGAAGTCTATGTATACATGTAAATGGATCATAAATAGTAGCATCATGTTACCTTAAATTCAAATCAAAATGAGTTAGCCTTAGCATTTATGAAGGAATATAGTAAGAGATAAGGCTGACATTATACAAATGTGATATCAATAATTGTACTCCAAGAATTATAAAGGGATGGACAAGATTCCTTCATCTTCAATCAGAGATATTGAGTTTCAAACTAAATGAGTCGTGGCACTAAGTGTTTTCGCAGTGGATCTTACACGATACAACTCTGAATTAATTGAGAACTCAATATAAATACCGAATATCGAATACAAAACAAAAAAATATCAACAACTATATACTTGTTACATAGGGGCTTCTATTTCGGGTTGCCCCCTATATATTGAAGCATTTATTGAATTATGGTTCAACTTCATATCATATTTTATGATGTTACATATATTCAGTGATTGCTAGCTCTAGGTTGAGTGTTAAAATGAACATATTATATATATGTTGATGTGACGATCCCCAAGTCTAGTCACATGCAGAAATTAAGATGCTGGATATAATTATGCCATACACAAAAATTGAAGACTTTGTGTACTGATTAGCTTATATTTGAAATTTTAATTTGAAATGTTTATTTTACGTAATGAGAAATTTTTAGGTCCACACAAATATTATGGTACCACAATTTTTTTTATCCTTTGTGCTTTAAAGATCACAAGTTTAATACCTTTTCAATTTTGCTTAAATATCGTGTCAAGTTAAAGTATATCATATAATTGAAACGGATGGAACCTATTAGCGAACATTTATATTATTTTATACCTAATATATTGATGGACGCGCGTCCACCAAAGTGGTGTCATCCGACACTATATATTTCATCGGAAATTTTAACTAAAGGCATATATGTAATAGAGTATATGATCTCATGCCATCGGTGTTTATGTTTTAGTTATTTGAAATTCATGCGCTGAAATTATACTATATTATAAGTATGAAGATTAAAAATTGAATGTAAAATATTAAAATAACCTTATACTATTATTGGACTTTTATGCCCTTAAAAATTATTTAATAATATTTTCAATATTAATAACAAAAGTTAGTTTTGTAACATTAAATTTGACTTGAGGATTATTAAAGAATTTAGCAAGATTCATGTATCTACATTCTTCACTTTACCAAGTTAAGCTCTTTAACTTCAGCGTATAATAATTTTTTTGAGCTAACATTTATAGTTCTTAAAAAATCAATCAATTTTTTTGAGCTAACATTTTATCTTCTCCTTTATTTTTCTTAGCTTAAATATTTAGATTTTTATTAGAAATGATTTCTAAGCACAATCTTTTTTTTTTTATAAACACAATTATGATTCAAAGCGTTTTACCATTCATGTACAAGACGGTATTATTTTTTACTAATTATATAGGATAGACGCGCAACACGCGTGCCCAAGAACTAGTATATACACACACACACACACACACACACATATACTACCTCTATCTCATATTATGTATCATGTTTCTCTTTTACGCGACCCTCAAGAAATATTAATTAGAAAAGGGATTAGACAATTATACCCTTATATATGCCATAAGATATAATATAATCTCTCTTCATTGAATATTTATTTATTGTGTTATCTCTATCTTCAAGAACAATTATTACTAGGGGTAAAAAAGGAAAAAAATATTTTGTCTTAAACTTTTAAAATGATAAATAATTTGAGACAACTATTTTTAGTAACCACCACTGTTAATATAAGACAGAGAGAGTATTAATCTACTCATATCTATCAAATTCCACCTTAGTTTTCTACCTATTTTCCAAGCCGGCAAGCAAAAATTAGAAAAAGAAAAAGAAAGTGTATCCCCTTACGTAGACTTTCTTCATTGGAGTATTATCACTTTTAGCCCGCGCCAGAAACTATTTATATCTGGTACCCAAAAAAGTGTATAAAACTTATATAATTTTTATATATAACATACAAAATATATATCTATACAAAATAATATACATATTTATATATTTTTCGGCTATTATTTTTATAGCGGCTATACAGTATCACTTTTCCTCCTCCATTTCTATCTATGGCTTTATTTCTTCTTCTTCCTAAGTTCCTTTATGGTTTAATTTGTTGAGTTGGAAAAGCCCAGAGCCAAAGGACCTTAATTTGGGCCAACTTAAAAAATCTTAGACCTGCACCTGCACTATAGAAATGACACCAGATAGCCACTTTAAAGAGTTTGTTATTTAAAAATTAGTCAGTGCGTCTTGATTTTGAGTTGTTCGATTCAAAATTTCAGTGTAGGCTCTAAAACAGGTGAATTGTCATTGAACTATCTGAAAAACAGAAAATTGTTGGGGAAAATGCTTCGAACTTACATATATTGACAGCCTCAATAGCATAATATACACTATTGTCAAGTGCCCAAGGCCATATATTTAAGCATATATCTACTTGACCCAAGATCTTTTTCCCAGGAGCTCTATATCTTTCAAAAATGAGTCTGGAACCAAAGTAACGGATAGAATATTTTAACGTAAAAAATAATTTCCAAGCAAAAGTATTTTTAGTTAAATTAGAATTTAAAGGAGATACATTACAAAAAGGATTAAACGTGCAAGTTCAAATCTATCATGATCTTTGGAAAAATTTAAGGAAGCAAATAAATTGGGAATAGGTATTTACATACAAGACGGCTAAACAATTATATTCCTAACCGAAAGCTTTAAACCCTTGCTTACAATCACGCATCTAAAGTGTTCATTTCCTTAAATATAAAATTAAAGGATTTCAGTTTCCCATCTGATAATAAAATTGTCATTAATAACAGTTTTATTGGTAATGCTTTCTCTCTATTTCAATTATTGTAACTTTTTATTTGGTGGTATAAATCTGAATGCTTGTATAATAGTGCATACTTCGATGAATAAGTGATCTTTATAAAGTTTACCATTATACATATTATATAATTTGTATATTACACTAATATTTATTTATTTAATAAGTATATTGTGAAGTATAAATTAAATATTATTAGTATAAAATATTTCTTATTTGGATATACATAGTATATAATTATTTTTCTCAATATAATAAATATATACGACGTATATTCGAAATATTAAATTTTATAATATAAAATTACCACATATTTATTGTATAAATATTATATATTTAGAGCACATTGTAGTTGTTTAAAATTTATATAATATTATTGTTATGTATAAAGTATAAAAATGACTCATGAGTGATTCACGTTTAAAGCCTTTCATTTTATTTAGTGATTGAATTTTGTGGCAAGGAGAGAAAATAGTGAAAAGGAATAGAAAATCATGGCATAAAGGATTAAATTTATTATGATAAATTTATATAAAAAAATAACATGAATCTTTAAATTTATTCTTGAAAGATACGATGGATCTGTAACTATTATATTCAAATGTAATAGAGCATAAAATTATTAAATAAGAAAATATGTGGTTATACAATGTACGTTTTATAAATATTTACTAAATTTAAGTTATATTATTTCATACATGCTTATAGATCTAACGTGAAAGTGCTAAAAAGGTAAGAAAAATATCCAGTTTTTTATTTTTTTGGGTGAAACAGAAAGCTTTTATTCACAAAAAGAAGAACCTCTTTACATATTCTTTCCTCTTCTCATTCCTATTCTCCTTTTGTCTTTCTATGCCTATACATGGCAAGCCAGCAAGTGAAGTTGTGTTTAGGCACATTCATCCGACTCCATACCGCTCGATACCATTGCTGTTTTTCTGCTTGTTCTTTCCTCCATAGGTATCCACTTTTCACAGTGTATTTGCCCCCTTTCTTGAGCCATCCATTATTCACAAATCCAGTAACATATTTTTCCCTTATGGTGCATATCTTCTTCCAGTACCAGCAGCTGTCATTTGGTGGTTCATATTGCCACCATGCTTGCTCCTTTAAGTATACATGGTTAACCCATTTCACCTATAAATTGTCCTCCTTGTTTGCTATGTTCCATTCATAATTCACCATCGCTGCTTCATTCCACATTATGCAGTCTGTTATCCCCAGTCCCCCTTGTTCTTTTGTTCGACATGCTATGTGCCATGCAACTAAAGCCATTTTGTTTGAATTCCCTTTCCCTGCCCAGAGAAAGCTCCTACATATTGCAATTATACTTCTAAGTACCTTTTTTGGCAAAATGAATATTGATGCCCAGTATGAGTGCACCTGCATCAATACTGAATTCACCAGCATTACCCTTCCTGCATAGGAAATATTCCTTGTCCCCCATGTTCTTACCATTGCAGCCATTTTCTCCACCAACATTTCACAATTTGTTATTGATAGTATCCGAGCAGATATTGGGACCCCCAAGTATCTGAAAGGTAGTATCCCTCTTTGGTATCCTGTTAACTCATAAATATCCTGAAGACATTGCTCTTACATGTTCACACTGTATATACTTGATTTCATGGCATTAGTGTACATCCCTGAAGTTTGTGAGAAAGTTTTTAGACCCCTTAAAATCAGTTCCACAGATTTCCATTCTCTTTTACAAAGGAATAACACATCATCTTCAAAACAAAGATGGTTCAACTTGATCCCTCTGCACTTGGTGTGAAACTGAAAGCTTTTTTGTTCAGATATCCATTTCATGATCCTTGATAGATACTCCATGCATATTACAAACAGGAGGAGTGAAATTGGGTCTCCTTTCCTAAGACCTCGTTTGCCGTCAATATTACCATAAACTCCCCCATTCAATGCTATTGTATGTTGCGTTGATGTAATACAAGCCATCACCCATTTGATAAACTTGTGCGGGAAGTTAAGAACATGCAGCATCTCTTCCACAAAGCTCCATTCCACAGTGTCGTATGCTTTTCTTAGGTCTACTTTGATTAAGCAACTTCTAGTAGTATTCTTCATCTTATATAGCCTCATAAGATCTTGACAGATTAGGATGTTATGAACAATATTCCAGCCCTCCACAAATGCACTTGGAGAAATTATTCCAGGTAACACTCTTTTGAGTCTATTACAAAGCATTTTCGAAATCACCTTGTAAATTGTATTGCAACAGGCTATTGGCCTATAATCCCCTACTGCTTCAGCATGAGTACTTTTAGGGATAAGTGTTATTACAGTATTGTTCACACTTTTAAGCATTTTACCTTCCCTAAAGAACTCCAGTACCTCTTTCTTTACATCATTCCCCATAATGACCCAACAACCCTAATAGAATTGGCTCCCAAATCCATCTGGACCTGGAGCTTTATCTCCTGCAATTTCCCATAGAGCCTCTTTCACTTCTGCTTCTGTAAACTCCTCTTCAAGTTCCTTTCTTTGCTCATCCTTCACTGTAGGTCCTTGCTTTATAATTTAGCTATTCACATGATCCCTTTTTTCCATCTTCCTCCCCAGCATTACTGTGTAGAACTCTACAAAGGCTTCAGGGATCTTGACTGGATCATCAACATCTGCCCGATTCATGTCTTTAATGTGGAAGATTATGTTATTATTCCTTCTAGATTTCAAAATACCATGAAAGTACTTAGTATTTTGGTCCCCCTGCATGAGCCATTGTACCTTAGCTCTTTGTTGCAAAACCACATCCCTTGCCTTCTTCCATTTGGAGTATTCCTCACTTAGTTTACTTTCTTCATTAATCAGCTCTTCATTTCTTGGATCTTCTTGTACTTTACTTTGACAGTGTTGCAAGTTGTTTAGTGCTTCCTCTGCCCTTCTTTCAATGTTGCTGAACATTTCCTTGTTGATTTTCAACAAAGTGCCCTTAATTCTATAAAGCTTCCCCACCAACTGATACATGTGTGTACCTCTCTTGTTTGTTTGCCACCCTTCTCTTATTCTTTCTTTAAAATCTCATCCATGCTCCACATGTTGGAGTATTTAAATATTTTCCTCCCCTGCTGTCCATCTCCCTCCTAGTTTATAATACCTGGTGAATGGAAAAATAATCCAGGCTGCATGTAATGAACCTCAGATGCTGGTAACATAGTCATCCAATCATAGTTGATCATAACTCTATCTATTCTACTCATAACTCTGCTTTCTCCAGACTGCTTATTTCTCCATGTGTAATATGCTCCTGAGGATCTCATGTCTTGCATTGTACACCCCTCCATACATTGTTTAAATTCCCTTATTTCCCCCCATTGTGACTAAGCTTCCTATTCTTTCTTCAGTACTCAAAATACAGTTGAAATCCCCCATTATTTCCCAAGGACCACTGATTCTTTGATGAATACTTTTAATATCTTCCCATAACTTCCTCCTCATACCTAGATTATTGAATCCATATACTATTGAAACATTGAATTCCTTCTTTGTCCCTCTATGCTGCACCATACAATGTATCATTTGTTCAGTAACATTTGTGATATTGACATCATAGATACCTGGTTTCAACTACCCATATTCCCCCCGCTGGATGTTTTACTAAGTTTGAAGTAAAGGACCATCCATTACATAGATTAAGAGCAGCCAGGTGTGCCTTAGCTCTCTTAATGTTAGTTTCCAGAAGGCCAAATAATCCAACTCTTTGATTGTTCATAAACAGATTCATCTCCTTCTGTTTATGTGGTTTATTTAACCCCCTGGCATTCCAGAATCCTATTCTATCCATTGGATGAGGGGTTTCCCCCATCCTGCCCTTTTCCCAGGGCCATTTCACCCCCTTTCTATTTATTGTTCCTATCCCCCACTTCATTCACATTTACCTCCTGCTGTTGTTCCCCTAATGCTTCATATGAGTTTCCTGTTTTAATGACATTATTGTTTATCCCATCCCCTACTCTACCCCTTTCTTTATCCTTCCAGACTCTGGATGTTGTTGCTATTGTTTCACCTTTATTTTCTTTGGTCATTGGCCTTGCTACTTGCTGTTTTTGGCTCTGTTCTCCTTTATCCTGCTCCTTTGCATTCTTCTTTCCCCCCCTGTATCTGTACTTCTGTTGGTACCCCATGCTCTTGTTTGCGTACTTGTTTCTCTTTCTCTTCTTTGATAAATTTCCTGCATTCATTCATTTCATGCCCAAAATTCTTACATTTTCCACATAGTATAGGATTCCATTCATAGAAAACTTCTTGTCACTATTCTACCTTTTTCATCTTCAAACATTATGGTTTCTGGATATTTTTGATGAGGCTTTACCTCGACTAACACCCTTGCATATGTTAGCCTCTCCTTCTGTGTTGTTGCTCGATCAGCTTTTAGAGGTTTGCCTACAAGTCCTGCCAGCTTTGTTAGTGCAGCTTGCCCCCAGTATTTTATATCCAGTCCAATGAATCTAATCCACATAGGAATCAATTCAACTGACTCCTTCTTCATATCCATGTCTGGATTCCAAGGTTTTATAACTACTGGCTTTCTGTCGAACATCTGTACTCCGTCTTCAATCACCTTAACTCTACTTTCATAACTATAAAATCTCACCATGAATACGCCTCTATTGATCTGTGCTACCTTGTCTATGCCAAGCGATCCCCATATTCTTTGAAAATATCCCTCCATAACTGCTTGTGGAGGATTGGAACCCAACACAAAACACACAACTGCTGTATTCCAAAATTCAATTTCCTCCTTTATGTCTTCCATTGTTATTTTCACATTCATATTATCCTGAATTTGTGGTGTAAGGTCAATTCCTTCAACAATTGGACTTGAAACTACTCTACTCCATGACTTTGGACTCTCCTCTTTGTTTTCCTTATTCTCTGACGATCTCTCTGTTTCCTCCATTCTCTGCCCATGACTTACGTCCTTCTTCCTGCTTTTTCCCCACATTCCTGCTAGTTGATTCATAATTCCTTGATTCCTCAACAATGTTAGTTGATTGGCTTAGATCCAACGGTGCTATCCCTTGCAGTATATTGATGCTACGAGTTCTCTTTGCATCCGCAGATTGCGGAATTCCTTTGATTCCTTGCGTTCTATTCTGAATTGTTCCTTGCATGTGCGACCCTCCCCCTCCAGTCTTTGATTTCCTTGTCATTTTCAGCAATGGCTGAGAGGAAATTTCATTCTAGAGAGAGAAAATTTTAAAATCCAGTTTTAAAATAAACAAAGATTACTGTCATTTATGAGAATAGTTTTTAAAAAGGGAGCAACCATGATGGAATTAAAAGGAGCTCTATATCTTCCAAAAATCTTCTTACTTACACAAAGGTACAAACAAGACATTCAATTTGAAATTTAACAAGATCTGAAGTAATCATTGTATTAAGAAAATTAAACATATGGAATTAAAAGGTTGAGAATCTAGTATTAATACAAAGATAACTTAAGTGTGAGCAAAGTTAATTTATAGAAAGAACTAATATATATTTTTGGTTTTAAATACGGTCGATCGATACTCGCATTGAAATTCGTCTAATTTGGACTCACGCCAGTCGAGGCCCATATAAGGATCAGAGAAGCACTCATTATGAGAAATTTTTTTATTTCTAAGACTTGAATACGAGACATACAAATAAACATGAATAAATTCTATCCATCTCACTACAAATTCTTGATAGTAGGAAGGAATCAATTTTGCAGATTTTCAAACAGACACCTTATAACGTTCATGAACATCTTGGCCACATGGAGACATGTTTGATAATATATAAAATACAATAGTATTATAGAAAAATCACCGGGTAAACATTTATTAAGAAATATCTAAAGATTGTGAGCAGAATGTGCGCCATATGCTATAAAGCTCGATTTCGAGTAGGTATTTAGAACAGTCGTACCAATATATGGATCACTTGCCGCTAATTAAAATATATCATTGTAGGTCACTTGATTTTCAAAGTATTATATGCCCTTGGTTAGCGATAAGAATTTAAGTAAAACACCACCAACGAGTATAGTGCAACTTATATTATTCCTCCCTTATAAGTTTAGAGATCTCGACTTTCAGCTTTGAAAATGAAAAAATTCATGATTAATCACAATCTTAGACGAATATATTCTAATAAAAGGATTATTTCTTACTCCATAAGATATGACGAAAAAAGAATTAAAAGACAGAATTATAACAACAACAAACTCAATAAAACATATGTTAATAAAAGGGAATAACAAAGTGCAACACTCACATCGATGGGCTTGCAGGGGATAAAAGACTCATCAACAGGTAAAATTATGGAGCTTTGCAGGGAAACCTCTAGAGTGTCTCCTTGTTTGACAATTCAATAGTAAGGATTGCCATTCCCAATTCTTAAGGTGCTGTAGCAGCGGTCAGTAGATCATTTTTCCATTATTCAGTATTGGTAAGTGTCCAGATCAAGTGGTCAAGTTAGTTTTCCTTTAAGACTATTTGATTGAAACCATGTTTTCTTAGCAAAGTTTTACCCATATATGTGTCACAGCTAAACCAATACAAAGTTGAGTTATATACCAGCGGCTATTATAGATTAGTAGGTGATACATGATGTTTTAGACTTCAATACCACACAAGAAGATAAGTTGCTTTGTGTGGTACCCAATTTTCGAGTGCTGTCTCAGTATAAGAACCTGGTTCTTCTTGGTGTTCCAACAATTACTGTTGCAGAATAATAAAAAGCAGTAAAGTAAAAATACAGAGATTTTTACGTGAAAAACACCTGGCTCAAAAGGTGAAAAAATCGCGACCATCCTCAGTAGGATTTGCTCAAACTCTTCACTAAAACTCTGAGCCAAACGGACTTACAAAATAAACTCTTTTGTAATCCTAGGACTAACTCTAATCCCTTTGTAGTAACTAGCCCCTAGCTAATTTCTACACACTTCAAGTTAACTCTAACTTGAACAATACGTACCTCTTACAATTGCTTCTATGAAAGCTGACAGATACTATATTAAAACTCCTACTACAATTAACTAGACTCAATAATCAATCAGATGGAACTGGTTCTTCTAGTTGAACTGTAGCCTTTGGATCGCACAATGATTCTGCTAGCAAAATAACTCTGGGAACTTTGCTTTCAGACTTTGATTCACTTCAGCTTTTGTGCATGTAGAATTCCAGCAGAAATACATCAAGTATTTATAGAGTCAGTTGTTGAGCTTGTCGTCCAATTCTAGTCCAACTCTACCTGGGTGAACATAATTCGTACCAAACTCAACTTCCTTTATTTTGTTACTTTCCTTGCTGAATTCGACTTCAATCAACTTATTAGTTTGCAACCTTTTCGCATTAGGAGACAATCTCTTGGTTCATTGATATTTCATATTCACAAACATCTCCTAAGCATATACGGTTCATGTGCCAACTATTTAGTTCAAGATGTGTGCTCTGATGGACCTGGTTCAACTGGTCAGCCATTTGTCAAACTTCAAAACTATGCAGTGACATGGGTCAACAAATTCCCCATTTTTGATGATGACAAACTCCGTGCTTAATCCTGTATACACTTCAACCACTTTGTATGGTTTTAAGCATTAATCATAGAGAATCGAGGTTCATTAGGTTATAAATATCACTTTGAAAAAACATTTTGAAAAGAAATTCAGCACATATCTTCCCCCTTTTGGCATCATCGAAAAGTTTGCAAAATGATATACTTACCAGTTTTATTAATTATTACTCATGGCCATTGATGCAACTGCAGGTGCAAAGCATGATTAATCAGCACAAGAAGNAGTAACGATAATCAACCACCATACAGAAAAACAAAAACAAATCAACCATGAGCAAAAAAAAGAGTAAAAGGAACTGAAACTGAATAACTGGTCTAAAGAGGGGTTATGGAAGCTCTGAAAAGCCTAAGGATGGGAAGGTTCAGAGGAGGTTGTGGTCTTGAATTGCAGGAGAGACAACATCTGCTGAAGAACACCCTCGTTCTTTTCTTTCTCCTTTGATAATTCAGCCCTAAGAGTATCCCGTTCAGCTTCAACCTCAATCACACGAGACTTCAAACGAAGGATCTCCATATCCTTAATCTCGTTTTCCTGCACCAGAGTTCTAACTTTGTTGTTGACTGGTTGCTTCCTAGATGAACCAGGTTCATCCACAGGAACATTGACAGTATAGTCACATGTAAGCAAAGTTTCCTTCCCAAAATAGTCTTTGGAAGTAGCCATCTCAGACTTCTTTACTGGAACCCCAAAATGTGCAAGCACTGCTGTCAGAATGAAGCCATAAAGAATTGCGTGTGCTTTGGTTCCATCACCACTCTGTCAAAGAGTTGGATGATGAAAGCCGGCCAATTAATTTGCTTTCCCCTGTATAAGCATCCAATCAAGGTAAGATCCATATAATTTGCCATGTGCCTTCTTTCTTGTCTAGGCAGTAGGAACTTGATGACGAACTCAAAGAGTAGCTTGTGCTCTGGCGTCATTTCACTCTTGTAAACCGGCCTGGGTTCAATCTCCTTCTCACTATCACTAAAGAACCTGGTGATGTTGATTTCTAAGGCCATCCCATCTAGACAAGGCCATCTCTGCCTTGTGTAGTCCTCATAGCCCTCAGCTGGTATGTTAAGAATAACACCCAGTTCTTTAACATCAAAGGAAACTTCAATTCCTTTGACCATAGAGGTGACCTTGACTTCCTTGACAATGACATTCCCCATAAATTCTACCAACTAAGCTCTTGCCATCCTGCCTTCCATGCGAAGGACCAGATCCTTCCAGCCTTGCACCTCCATAGTTTCCATCAGATATTGCATTCCAGGCTCCTATAAATCCTTCACCAGCTTACCCTTCAGTATTGTTCTTTTTCCAAACATGGTAACTATGTCAGTCACCTCTCCAATTTCCTTCTCCTCCTCTCCACTCCAATCTACATCATCATCCTCAACAATTTTCACTTTCTTTGGCTTGGCCCTGGTCTTCTTAACAGATCTTGTTGGTGTGACGGACATTCTAGCTGACTTCTTTGAAGAAGCCTTAGCCTTTGTGGGTTTTGGTGTCTCAGCCACACCTGGAGTAGGCTGCTCCTCCTGTTGGACCAGGTCCAACCCAGTCTCTTCAATCTCAATAGCCTCAACAGGCTCTCCAACTTTTGCTTTTCCTTTTGTTGCCCTCTTCTTCTTGCTCTCCTTCAGAGACTTTTCTAATTTCTCTTCTTAATCTCTCACAGTGCCACGAGTAGCTCTTACTTTTGGAGCAGGAACATCAGCAACTTCAGGAATTTTTCTTTTCTTTGAAGGAACTGGGTGAGTTGCCCTCTTGGGTTTCTGACTCCTTCTTCTCTTGGGCTTATAAGACTCCCCCAGTTTCTTCAACCTTTCAGCCAATGTTTCTTCCCCCGATGAACCAGGTTCATCTGTTCCTTTCTTCAGACTTGCAAGACCTGCTGTAGCTTCCTCAACTATGCTTCCCCCTAAATCAGTGACGTTTCTCCAACAGTTTCAGGAATGGGACGATAGATAACCAGCGTGGTACCATCCTCCCTAGATCCCCTCACCTCTTCTTTTCCCTCTCTCTCAAGAATTCTTTCTTTTATTCCACCCTTCTTCCTTCCAGGTATTTCAACATCAATAATAGACCTAACCAACACGAATCTTTTATCAGCAAAAGTAAATTCAGAATCGATTTCAAGATTACCTTTTTCAGAACTGGTTGAACAAGGTGTATCTTCCTCATTAGCTGATTTAAAGGATTCATTGGATGAATCTGACTTAGTACCTTTGTCTGCTTTAATAAGATCCTCCAAGAACTTTTCCCTAGCCCCAGAAGCAACAAATTTTTGGGTAAGAACTTTAACACGACGATTCTTGGGGGCAGGAGTAGGGTTTGGAGTGAGTTTAAGAGTGGGTGTATTTTCAGGGGATGATGTAATTTCTGGTGATTCAGAGCTGTAAACGGATGGAGAATTGGAGACAAATTCAGAATGTCCTCCATCGTAATCCCGATTAGGTGAGGAATTAGACGAAGAAGCTGGTGGTGGTGACGACATTTTTATGTATTGTTAGGAGGAAAGGACGAGTTGCAGGTTTTGGGTTGTGTAGTATGAGTTGAAGTTGGTTTGAAGGTAGCTTTATGAAGAGAGGAGTAATGATTGCCTTATTGTAAGATATGGCTATTAATTTTACAAAGGGTAAAAATTTATTCAAGTGGAAGTCTAATAGTTGTAGGAGTGTCGTTGATTTGACGGTTGATAGTTCCCTATTTCTAGGCTAATTGAGTATTGATGTGACTCCTTGGAACGAGTTCATTTATGGATTAGTACAAAGACTTAGGAATGAACCAAATATAGATAGAATCCTGCTCATGTGTGACTGTAATTGAATAAATATATGGAGAAGAGTACGTACCTTGTCAGTCAGATGAATCAGCATAGATGAACCAGGTTCATCCTCTTAGAAATCTTTAAATTGCCTCAATTTACAAAGATAGATAAACATTATTAGTATCCAGGGAATCATATTAATACATGGCACAAGAGTATGGCAATAAAGACATGATGCTGAGCAATTATTAATCTGATTAAGTACCTAATTAAAATTTTCTAGCCAAAAAAAAATCATTTATAAAAATATATATATTTTTCAATCAACTGATCTTAATCATCCCTAATTCCAGCTTGTTTCTCTCAAAATGCTCCCTACTAAGTGCTTTAGTGAATATATCAGCAATTTGATGATCAGTAGCACAAAATTCGATTGAGATCATTCCTTTTTCATAGTTATCCCTTAGGAAATGGTGTCTAACATCTATGTGCTTAGTCCTTTTGTGATGAACCGGGTTCTTCGTCATACTAATAGCACTAGTGTTATCACAAAAAATAGGAATGCATCCCACATCAATACCAAAGTCCATGAGTTGTTGTTTGATCCATAACAATTGGGCACAACATGAGGCTGCAGCCACATATTCAGCCTCAACAGTAGACAAGGTTATTGAATTTTGTTTCTTGGTAGCCCAAGACACAAGGCATGAACCCAAAAAGTGAGCCATACCTGAAGTACTTTTCCTGTCAACCAGGAATCCTGCATAATCAACATCAGCATATCCTACAAGGTCGAAATTACTAGCTTTAGGATACCAAAGGCATAAATCAGTGGTCTCTTTCAAATATCTCAAAATTCTCTTTACTGCAGTGAGGTGGGACTCCTTTGGAGTTTCCTGAAACCTAGCACACAATCCCACGCTGAACACAATATTAAGTCTACTGGCAGTGAGATACAATAGAGACCCAATCATCCCTCTATATAGCTTCTGATCAACA
>ML376026.1:0-27577 GCA_005239525.1 Nicotiana knightiana | reverse complement strand
ACAAATACATCTTCCTTCAGATAGCCATTTAGAAAGGCACTCTTAACATCCATATGATGAAGAGTGAATTCCATATGTGCAACAAATGCTATAAGAAGTCTGATTGCCTCCAGTCTTGCCATAGGGTCAAAGGTCTCATCATAGTCAATTCCTTCTTCTTGACTATATCCTTGAACAACTAATCTTGCCTTATTCCTTGTAACAATTCCATCCTCATCAAGCTTGTTCCTGAAGACCCACTTGGTGCCAATTACTGATCTATCTGGTGGCTGGGTACCAAGTGCCACACTTGACTTCTTTCAAACTGATTCAGCTCTTCTTGCATGGCATTTACCCAATCAGCATCTTGTAGGGCTTCCCTAATGTTCTTTGGTTCGATCATGGATAGAAAGGCATCACACGCACACAGATTTTTCAAGGATGATCTTGTTTTGATTCCGGATGCCAAATCCGTTATGATGTTCTTAAGAGGGGGAGAACTTTGATATCTGTGTGGCTTAAGTACTAGCCGTTCATTCCTAGATGATTCCATGGTGTCTTGTTGCTGTAGAGCAGGATCAGGGCCATGTTGCATATGTTGAATTCCCCCTGTCATGATGCATGGGGTAGTTGAACGTGGTCCATCACTTGTTCCACCTTCCATGCTTGCTTCAATGTAATCACTGCTTCTTACCAGTCCAAGCTCCTCATCTTCAGGTTTCTGTCTCTCAGCAAGAATGTTAGTTTCATCAAAGACAACATGTATACTTTCTTCTACACACATAGTTCTTTTATTATACACTTTATAAGCTTTACTATGTGATGAATATCCCAAGAATACTCCCTCATCACTTCTGGGGTCAAATTTTCCTAGGGAATCTTTGCCATTATTATGTACAAAACACTTGCATCCAAAATCCCTAAAGTGGGATATGTTGGGCTTTCTACCTTTAAGTAATTCATAGGGAGTTTTCTCTACCAGAGGTCTGGTCATGCATCTATTGATTATGTAACAAGCAGTATTTGTTGCTTCAGCCCAGAAGCTGTGAGGTAGTTTGCTAGATAAGAGCATGGTTCTTGCCATGTATTCAAGAGTTCTGCTTTTCCTTTCAACAACCCCATTTTGTTGTGGGGTTCTAGGAGCAGAAAATTTATGATTAAANATATCTCTTACCACCTCTACTCAAAGTTCTCATAGGACCACATAGATCCATATGAACCAGTTCCAACGTCCTGGTGGTACTGACTATTTTCTTACTTTTGAAAGAGGACCTTACCTGCTCCCCCTGGCACATGCCTCACAAACTTTGTCTTCCTTTAACTTAATGTTAGGAAGTCCTACCACTAAGTCCTTAGAGACTAGTTTGTTACGCTGAGTTAGAGTTGCATGACCAAGTCATTTGTGCCACAGGAGGGGATCACTGTCCAACACACTTAGGCAAGTGAGTTCATTTTCAGACAGTGTGGACAACTCTATGACATAGATGTTATTAATTCTTTTTTCCTGCAAAACAATCTTGTCAGTAAGTGGGTTAATCACAAAACATTTTGTGGAAGTAAAAGCAACCAGGTTACCTCTGTCACACAGTTGTGATACACTGATCAGGCTATATTTCAAGCCATCTATTAGATACACATGTTCAATGGATCGTGTGTCATCCTTACCTACCTTACCAACCCCAATGATTTCACCTTTCTTTCCGTTTCCAAAAGAGACATTTCCTCCTTTGATACTTTCAAGTGAAAGGAACTATTCCATGTTCCCAGTCGTATGCTTTGAGCAGCCACTATCCAAATACCAAATATGGCTGCCTCCTTTCACTTGAACCTACAAAAAGAATCAAAGGTTAGTCTTAAGAACCCAAACTAGTTTGGGTCCTTTTCTATGAGAGAATGGATGAATCAAATTTTTCCTGGCCCAATTTGGTAGCCAGTTTTTCCCTTTTACAAACCTCTCATTTCTTCGACTGGCCTGCTCTTTTGCAGTACACTCATTTTTGTAGTGCCCAGTCTTACCACAATGGGTGCAGATTTTATTCTCAGGAAGAGTGAGATACTTGTTTTTGGGATCCCACTTGGGCAATTGACTTCCAAAGCCAATCCCTCTCCTGTTGCTACTATGATTCTCTTGAAGCCATATCAGGGCGTCAGAGGATTTATTCCATTTACAAGTTCGATCTAAGTCAAACACAAGTTCTTCATTAAGTGTTCTTATTTGTTCGTCCTTAGCATACATCTTATCTTTTAATTTTCCCATGTTTTCTTCTAACATGATATGAGAATAATCAACAACCTTTTTACTTGATCCTAGTTTTAGCTTTAAGTATTCAAATTTTAGTTCTAGAATCTCAGTTTCAAGTGGATGAACCTAGTTCAATAAGTTAGTGGTTTTCTTTTCAGATTCACTGACTCTGATTTCCAGGTTCATGCACTTTGCTTTCAGCATTGCACATTCTTTAGATAGTTGATCCTTCTCTTTGGTTGTTTCCTCAGAATCATCTATGAAATCAAGTAGCAACTCAGAGAGTTTTTCCTTAGATAGGAACTTTACTTTGTTTTTAAGATGGGAGATACTTACCTCTGGTTCTTCATGTGATTCCTTGTCAGATTCTCCAATTGCCATGAGCGCCTGATCTTCAGTCTCCTCGTCTTCTGATTCTTTATCTGAACTTTCCCCCCAAGCAGCAACTATAGCCTTTGTTGTGGTTTTCTTGGGTTGGACCTGTTCCTTCTTCCTGTTCCTTCTCTCATATATCTCTTTTTTCCATTCTACTTCCCACTGAGGACAGTTTTTAATGAGATGGTCAGTCTTACCACATTTATAGAATCCCTCGTTGGTTGGTCTTTCTGGAGCTTTTGCTTTGTTGTAGTTTCCTCCTCTAGAGATGCCTTTCTTCCTCACGAGAAAGTTTCTGAATTCTTTGGTGATCATGGCCATCTCATCATCTTCCAGATCTGCCCCCTCAGTGATTCTTAGGGCTAGAATATTCTCCTTCTTTGGACCATCCATCTTCATTGTCTACCTTCTCAGTTCATAGGCAGTGAGGTTTCCAATTAGCTCATCCAATCTGAGGGTTTCCATATTTTTGGATTCCTGGATAGCAGTGATTTTTCTTTCCCAAGAAATAGGAAAGAACCTGGTTAGGATCTTCTCAACCTTGTCCTCTTCAAGAATGACTCTTCCAAGAGACTTCAGTTCATTAGTCAAGGTTGTGAACCTTGTGTACATCTCTTGGATAGTCTCTCCTTCTTTCATAGTGAAGTTTTCATACTGAGAGTATAGTAGAGTACCTCTTGACCATTTTACGTGAGGTGTTCCTTCATGGGATACTTGCAAGGTGTCCCAAATTTCTTTGGCAGTGGTGCAGCTTTGGATTATGCTGTACTCGTCTGGAACTAGTCCACACACTAGCCATTTTTTGGCCTTTGCATTCTTCTCCCATTTCTTCAGATCCTCAGCAGTGCAATCAGCTCTAGTCTTTGGTATATCTATACCTTCAGCAGTCTTCATCATGGTAGCTAGAGGACCATCAGTGACTATGTCCCAGAGTTCATAGTCTTCTCCAATTAGGTGGTCCTTCATCCTGTTTTTCCACCAAGAGTAATACTGGCCATTGAAGAGTGGTGGCCTTGCAGTTGATTGACCTTCCCAATTTCCAGGTGGTGCACTCATCTTGATCTTCTCCAAGGTGTTAGCCTTTCAAGGATAACCTGCTCTGATACCAATTGATGTTTTAGACGTCAATACCACACAAGAAGATAGGTTAATTTGTGTGGTACCCAATTTTCGAGTGTTGTCTCTCTAGAAGAACCTGGTTCTTCTTGGTGTTCCAACTTCTACTGTTGCGGAATAATAAAAGCAGTAAAGTAAAAACACAGATATTTTTACGTGGAAAACACCTGGCTCAAAAGGTGAAAAAACCACGACCTACTCCTCAGTCGGATTTTCTCAAACTCTTCACTAAAACTCTAAGCCAAACAGATTTACAAAATAAACTCTTTTGTAATCCTAGGACTAACTCTAATCCCTTTGTAGTAACTAGCCCCTAGCTAATTTCTACACACCTCAAGTTAACTCTAACTTGAACAATACGTACCTATTACAATTGCTTCTATGAAAGCTGACAGATACTATATTAAAACTCCTACTACAATCAACTAGACTCAATAATCAATCAGATGGAACTGGTTCTTCTAGTTGAACTGTAGCCTTTGGATCGCACAATGATTCTGCTAGCAAAATAACTCTGGGAACTTTGCTTTCAGACTTTGATTCACTTAAGCTTTCTTGCATGTAGAATTTCAGCAGAAATACATCAAGTATTTATAGAGTCAGTTGTTGAGCTTGTCTTCCAATTCTAGTCCAACTCTACCTGGGTGAACATAATTCGTACCAAACTCAACTTCCTTTATTTTATTACTTTCCTTGCTGATTTTGACTTCAATCAACTCATCAGTTTGCAACCTTTTCGCATTAGGAGACAATCTTTTGGTTCATTGATATTTCACATTCACAAACATCTCCTAAGCATATACGGTTCATGTGGCAGCTATTTAGTTCAAGATGTGTGCTCCGATGAACCTGGTTCAACTGGTCAGCCATTTGTCAAACTTCAAAACTATGCAGTGACATGGGTCAACAATACACAATCTTGGAGTCCATCTGGCACAAAACAAGACATACGGACGACCGATTTTCAAGTTGGGATGTTTCTCAAAACGTAACGTATCCTTAACAACATTATATTGAAAAAACTGTCCCCGAATGAATAAAAAACAACAGTGGTTTTATTATCCATAAGGACAGGAGAACAAGTAACCACCAAAATAACCTAAATCTCCTAGCTCGGACGATAGACATTGCCAAGTTTGGGTGCTAATCGATGTCCTAATATTTCACCCAAATTTGTCGACGAAGAATATTCGGATAAATCTTGTGAAAACCTATAGCCGCCCACAAACGGCTGGGACCAGCCATAGCCAAACACAAACGGCTGGGACTAGCCAAGTTTCCTTGAAGTAAGTAAGGTTTCCCAGCCAGAGTTGTTATATTTATGCAATTTCCAAGAAATGGTGTGATTCCTTAGTCCTCCGATGCAGTAGATGTCGTCACCAATAACGGGTTCAAGTGTGAAACCATCAACAATCGAACGAAGTTTTCCCGGTAAGGTGATATGTTCCCGAATTCACTATTAGAAATCCAGGCAAAATCGATCAAAGTTGGTCGGTAATGGCCAATAACCGTCCAAAACGCAACCCATTAATGGTGAATTTTGTTTTAAAACTGTCTTTTATTTCATATACTCTTTAATTGTATTTTCGCACGATAATAACCGACAAAAGTTGGTCAGTTTTATTAAAAAATAAAATTATCAACCAAAGTTGGTCGGTTTTTTAAAATAACCGACCGAATTAACCGACCAATTTCGGTCAGTTTTTTAAATATTAATTTTAATTTATTTTAAATGAAAAACTGACCAAAGTTGGTCGGTTTCTTGAAAAATTAATTTCGTGGGACTCAAAAATACTCTCCCGCTTTATTGCGCCAAATAAAATCGACCAAAGTTGATTGGTTTCGCAAAAAAAAAATTAAAAAAAAATATCTTGAAAAACTGACAAACTTTGGTCGATTTTTTGGTCGGTTTTTTGACCTTTTTTCACTACTAGAATTCCGGTAAATACCGACCAACTTTGGTCGGTTATGGCCAATTATAGATCAAAACGCAGCCAAATACGCTTGATCGTTATTTTGATGGTCGTTTTAATATACCGACCAACGTTGGTCGGTATATTAAAACGACCATCTGAAGAATTTAAATGATTTACCGACCAACTTTGGTCGGAAAAATATTTTAATAATTTAATTTTACCGACCAAAGTTGGTCAGTGTATTTAAATAATATTTTTTATTAATTATTAAATTTAAAAAGATATCGACCAATAAAAATATATATATTTTTAAAAAAATTAAAATTTAACAATACCGACCAAAGTTGGTCGGTAATGTTGAATTCTGGGAATTCCTTGTTCATTAACCGACCAACTTTGGTCGGTAATTGTAAATTAATTTTTTTTAATGAATACCGAATAACTTTGGTCGGTAATTTGCAGTAAAATTTTTTTATATTAGAAACCGACCAACTTTGGTCGGTTTCTTGGTTTAATTTTGGCATTAAATGCATGTTTTGGTAGCTACACCACCTGCCAGCATATACCAATACAACAACAACAACAACAGAACAACAACAACAACAACAACAACAACAACAACAACAACAACAACAACAACAACAACAACAAAAACAACAACAACATAACAACAACAACAAAGTTCAATTGAATATAACAATCCAAAAGCAAGTTAAAACTAATTACAACAAGTTCAAAACTGGTTCTATTTGTCTTGTTCAAAGTATATAAAAGTCAAGGGGTGTTTTGTACAGCATCATTATCATCGTCTGATGAACTTTCATCTACAAGACGGTATAGAGAAGGGTCTTGTGGAGGAAGGGAAGAACGACCACGGGGAGGATGGGAGGAACGATCACGAGCAGGATGGGAGGAACGATCACGTGGAGGTCGAACCTCTGGTGATGACTCACGAGACCGGGGCAAAGGAAAAGCTCCAGTAGATAGGACAATTCTGATATGAGCTTGCATGTCAAGGAATTGAGCATCTCTATCCCTTTCTCTTTCCTTGACCGCTTCTAGCTCGGATGTGAGCTTTATCACAGTCTCCCGCATAACGGAGAGGCTCTACCCATTAAGTTGCTCGCCTTGCGAGGAAGTCCCCATTCCTTGCATTCCACACTTATAGTGATGGAACTTTTTAGTAGGAAGACCGTATACCTTCCCCCATTTTGGATCGCCAACAGACTCCAACCATATTCTTTTAGCATCTTCGTCTGAAGGTTGGGTTAGCTCACCCGATTCACCAGCTGGATGACTGCAAATGAATTCCTCCACGTTACTTTGGTAGCGACCCTATACGAAAATTTAAATTGAATTAGTATATAAAAATTTATATAAAACTAAATTAAAATACTTAAAGAAATGTGAAAGCTTACATATGCAGTCGAGGCCCGGTCCTCGACCCATATTTTTTGATCCGTCTCTTTCTTCTTTTTTACAATATGCGTCTCCTTGAATAGCTCATCATGACTCATTAGACGCCCAACTTCTTTTCCTGAAAACAAATTAATTTAGTTAATAAAAAGAATAGATATACTTTGAAAATTAAATTAATTTAAGAAATTACGTACCGATCTTCTTTTTTATTGTCCCTAGGCTGATCGCACCTCCAGTGTGCAAGGAGCCTCCTTTCTCGGATGCGCGAGCTTTCTTCTTTTTTCGCTCTTCTCTAAAAACTCTGCAATAAGCTATTGCCTTTTCAAATCATCCCATAAATTTTGAAGTAACCAACCAGGCCTCTTGTTCTTCTTTCTAGCATCGGAGAAAGCATCCGCCAATCTCTTGCGAGCTTTATGATGAAAATTTGCAGCCACTTCCGCGCTATAGCGGTCTTTTCATACAGACTTGTTCTGCATTTCAAAAGTTAAATATTATATGGAAATATCATAAATATAAATTTATTAAACTGCTTAAAAAAATATTTATACCTTAAATTGATTAAAAATTTGCTCATTCAGCGAGAATGGGAAATCAGTCCAAGTCGCATAAGGGCCATCATAAAGCTTCCTGATGGAATTGGTGATTATCCTTGTAGTCTTATTACTCGGCTTGAACCTGCAATTTAAAAATAAAAATACATTAATATCTTAGTAAAAGCGTTACAAAACAATAAACGCAAAATAACAAATAACTCTTACCCATCACCCTCAAGGACTATGATGATCCTGCCATATTGATCATAATTCACTTCCTCGTCATCATCGTCTTAAGCATGTGTATCAGAGGCATGTGTGGACGGTGTAGGGGGTCAAAGCTACTGCCTCGCAGATGAAGGCCTGAAATAGATGGAGTCGCTGATGAAGATGGTTGCGATCCCTGTGACTATGACATAGCTGGATGCGTCCCATGTGGTTGTGATACTAATGGATATGACCCGAGTGGTTGCGAAATGGATGTATGCGATCCATATAACTGTGATATGTAGGGATGTGATTTAGATGGCTGCGATGTAGATGACTGCGATCCACGTGGCCGTGAGGCAGCTGGACTGTATGTCGGGCATATAGTCCTATGGCCCTGTGATGAAAGACCTAGTGTCTGGATGAAGGTGTAGGGCTCGTGATGATGTGGCATCTCAGTATAGACGTGGGGTGGAGGATAAGACATAGGTATCTCTGAAGTGGGTGGAAAAGAGGGAGTATTATTATCCACCCTCCTCTTTCCCTTCCTAGCCTTTTCTCGACCCCGAGAATCAGTAGGGTCATTGTTACATTGACCCTTGCCTGCAATGTGCATAATATAATACATATTTAGATTGAAACATATAAAAACTAGCTATAAAATGAGAGTGCTTTAATAAACCAACTTTTTAAAGCTCATCGACGTATTGTTCCTCGTCCGAGAATTCTTCGTCCTCACTTGTTTTAGCTTCATCAGTTGATTCTTCGTCCTCATTTTCTATAATTGTTACTTCATTTATATAAACTTCTTCCAATATACGTTCAGGATGTTCCAAATAATTTTCTAGCTGATCGTCCACTATTTGGTGAACACTGGAGATATCATTTTGATATGCAACATCTAACACATTCTCGACTTCCACCTGTAACGACCCGGCCGATCGTTCCGAGAGTTTAGCCCATTTCCCCCCATTTCTGCTTCATTGTTCATGTGGTTCATCTCTTTTGTGTTGTGTTGGGTTGGTTGGCTCGGGTTCAGAGTGATTGTGGAGAGAAATGAGACACTTAGTCTCTTAGCTTGGTTTAATAGTTAGAAAAGTCAACCGGAAGTTGACTTATAGGCATATGATCTCGGAATATGGGTTTCATGGTTCGGATGGCTTATTTAGGTGATTTGGAACTTAGGAGTGTATTCGGAATGTTATTCGGAGGTCCCTGGTAGAATTAGGCCTGAATTGGAGAAATAGGATTTTTGGCGATTTCTGGTCGGTAGTGGAAAATTAGCTATCGGGGTTGGAATGGAATTCCAGAAGTTGTAACATGTTCGTGGTGTCATTTGGGATGTGTATGCAAAATGTCAGGTCATTCAGACGAGGTTTGGTTAGTTTCGGCATCGTTAGCGAATTTCGAAAGTTTAGAAATCCTTGGGCTTGAATTTCGAGTAATTTGGTGATTTGATGTTGGTTTGAGTGTTCCGAAGGGTCGACTAAGTTTGAATAATCATATATGACTTGCAGGTATCATTGGTTGAGGTCCCGAGGGCCTCGGGATTGATTTCAGATGGTTAACGGAGATTTGGACTTGGAAAGTGCAGCAAAACTGTTGCTGGTGCCAGTTTACTAGAGTGGCCGCACCTGCGGATAGGGAGCTGCAGGTGCGATCGCAGGTGCGATGGTCCATGCACAGATACGGAAAAAGGAAGGTTGGCCTGGGAGCGCAGATGCGATATTTTGGTTGCACCTGCGAGCCCGCAGGTGCGAGGTGAGGGCCGCAGATGCGGAAGTCGGGATTTAAGTCATGGTCTCAGGTGTGCACCTGGGACCGTAGGTGCGAGAAATGTTCCGTAGGTGCGGTGATCGCTGGGCAGAAAGTATAAAAGGATGCCTTCGCGAATTTTCTTATATTTCACCATTTTTGAAGACGGGTTTGGAGCTTTTGAGGGATTTTTGAAGATGGATTCAAGGGGAACACATTCAGGTAACGTTTTTGAACCTAATACTCGATTCTATGTTGGTATTTGACTGATTAATCATGACATTTGTGGGATTTAATGGTGTAATTTGAGGGGTTAGGGCTTGAAAACTTGATACTTTGATTTAAGGATTTGATGGTTCATTTGTCATCAGTTTTTGATGTATTTGGTATGTATGGACTCATGAGAATATAAGGATTTTAGTTTTGTGATTTTTATCGAATTCTGAGACGTGGGCCCGGGGGTCGGGTTTGGTCAATTTCGGGAATTGTGATGTAATTTGATTATTTTGATATGGGCTTCGTTCCTTTGGCATATATTAATGATATAATACTGATTTTGGTTAGATTCGGGGAGATTTGTGACCGACTCGAGCGCCAAGGGCATTGCGGAGTAGAGTTTTGGCTTGATTGACGTAAGTACTGCTTCCATTCTTGGTTCTGAGGGTTCGAAACCCCGAGATGCGTGTTACGTGATTAGAATTGGGTGACGCACATGCCAAGTGACGGGCGTGCGGGCGTGCACCGTGTGATTCGTGACCTGGTTCATTCCATGGAACCATTTATTGGTTCTATCTTGTTGATATTTGTGCTTCTGTCAATGTGAATGATGTGAACATTCTAGAAATCATGCTAAATATTTTGTTAAGGCTTCATGCCGATACCGTTGAGACCCGAGCGGTCGTCTTAATGCGAACATTTTAGAGATCATGATAGACATTATGTTAAGGCTTCACGCTGATGTTGTTGAGACTCAAGTGGTCATTCATTGGTGTCATATCATGTGTTTCATTGATATTATACACTCAGTTCTGTCATTTCAGATCATATCATGTCTCAGTCTCGGTAATTGTTCTTTTGCACATTATATCATTGATTCAGGCTAGTTCATGCATTGTGAGCTCATGTGAGCAAGAATAGAGAGTGATGACTAAGTGAGGCCGAGGGCCTGGTATTGAGTGACAGATATATGGATCGGGCTGCATGCCGTAGCAGTATTGGGTCGGGCTGCACGTCGCAGCGATATAGCGCTTGGGCTGTAGGAGCCCTCCGGAGTCTGTGACACACCCCCAGTAAGCGCAATCATATTTGAGGGATGGATATTCCCTGGACATGGATCTTGTCCGAAGTGTTTATGCTTGGAGATGGATTTTCTCCACGAGGCTGGATTGGCCTTTTTCCATCGGTACTGAGCGACTGAGGTCAATGACGTTTGTATGTATTCTGGGATGGATCTTCCCTAGGCCGTTGAGCCTTATACATTACAGAGTGGTGTATCATTATCTGGAGATAGATCTTTTCCTTAGGGCTGAATTGGCCTTCCTCAGTACTGAGTGACTTCTGTCTGATGTGTCTATATTCTGGGAGGGATCTTCCCTGGGCCATGTGAGCCATATACAATACTGAGTGGACGAGTATTTGATAGTGGGAGCACATTTTGCATTTCATACTGTTGATGCATTGTCATGTAGAATGCGTCGAGGTATATATGTTAAACTGCTCGGAACTGTGTTTATCTTATCACTTGAACTGTCTAGTTAACTGAAAGCATGCCCAAATTTCTGTACATTTATCCTGTCATAAATATGGAGGTTTAGTCCGTCACTACCTCTCAGTCCACATGTTGGGCTTGTTACTTACTGAGTTGGTGTACTCACGTTACCCCCTGCACCTTGTGTGCATGTTTAGGTGCTAGGACTGAGTGAGAGCTGGTTGACTCTCTGGGAGCACTTCGAAGATTGCAAGGTAGCTGCACGACGTCCGCAACCTTGTCTCTCTCCTTCCTATTAGTCATTTTGTTTATTCTCAGACTGGTTTGTAGTGAGGGAACCGTACCAGATTTTTGTATTTCCTTTTTAGTTGCTCATGACTGATGACTCGGGGTTTTAGCGCTGTATTTAAATGTTTTCCCAACTTTATTTGTTTTGAAATGCTAAAATGGAAGATTTATGAAATACTGGTTAGTATTGTGCCAAACGAAAGGGTTCTTATGTTATGCATAGTGAATTGGCTAGCCTAGTATCATTATAGGCGCCATCACAGCTGTGTTGGTTTTCGGGTCGTGACACCACCCTACCTACAAGCTTACTTTTTATTACAACCCAACAATCGGACTTATTCTGCCGCAATGGATAAGGAGCATAATAACTTGCCTAATATTATGTGTAATTATGAAAGGATCATAGAGATCATATTCCTCGTATGATTAACCTCAATTATATGGTAGTGGTTGTGTACTCTTGTACCTCTTGTTGAATTTGGGTCAAACCACTTGCATCTAAAGAGTATCAATTTCTTATATGGCCAACCTGTATAGTCTAGTTCTATTATTTCTTTGAGCACACCATAATAATCAATATCTCCAACTTGGTTGCCATCACCACCTTGAACCCACACCCCGTTGTTGTTGCTATTTTTATTTTAAGAGAAATCCTCTGTATGGAACTTATAACCATTCACTACGTACTTAGACATTCTTGTGACCTGAAGCCCAGGTCCCCAAGATATATCTTTCAAAAAAATTGATTTACACAATTATTTGGATTATTTACCAGGATAAACTTATAAATTGTTTGAACCACGTATCAAATCTCGTATATACAAAATCATGGCCAAATTGACCCACGAAGTGACTGTGACACATCAAATATTTTTAGTAGTTGCATCAAGATGTAACCACAGTAAATTTTATATGTTGATAACTAATAAATCAATACTTACTTGAGAAATGGTACAACTTCTGGACAATTTAGCAACACATGAAGTGTAGCTGACTTGTACTCCATATCACTCAAACTTCTCTTTCTAACATCCTTAGAACATCGGCCTGGTTGATTGAATATGGACATTGGTGGATATAATATATCATTCACACATTCGACCGTGTGCCAATTTGGCCTATTCCTAGAACATGACACGTTACTCTCAAAATAATAAGAACAAAAATGTGCAATTTCCTTTGCAAGATATGCTTCGCATATAGATCCTTCAATCCTATTCCTATGCTTAAAAAATTGTATGCATTTTCCAATTGTCCTACATAATGTCATGTTAGCCAAGAACATTCAAATAAAATAGAAAATTACATACAAACTTATAATATTACCTCTCAAAGGGATACATCCATATGCATTGAACAGGCCCTCCAAGTCGTGCATCGTGTACAAGGTGGATTGGAAGATGTTCCATCACATCAAAGAAACCATATGGAAATATTTTTTCCATCATACTAGAAGTTACACGAATGTTCTGATCCATCCGGAGTAGGTTTTCTTCCCTTAATGTGGTAGAACACAAGTATTTGAATAACAAACTAATCTCTGTGATGCGCTTCCAGATTCTTTCAGGCAAACCACAAAATGCAATAGGCACTAAGGCATACATGAAACATGACAGTCATGACTTTTCAAATGGCTCAACATCCCTACCTCCATATCTACTTTTTTCCCCAAGATTCGACGTATAACCCTCAGGCATCTTCAATTTCGTAACCCAATCACAAATTTGTCGTCTTTCCTCCAAAGTTAATGTGTAACTTGCTTTGGGCTTGAACACCTTACCATTGTTTGCTGTCTGCAAGTATAAGTTAGGCCACCTGCAATATTCTTGTAAGTCCATTCTAGCCTTCCGGTTATCCTTTGTCTTTCCTTTAACATCCATCATTGTGTTGAACAAATTGTCAAAATAATTCTTCTCAATATGCATGACATCAAGGTTGTGATGGAGAAGATTATCCTTCTAATAAGGCAACTCCCAAAATATACTCTGTTTCGTCCAATTATGAGTAACACCATATCCGGGGAATCTATAAGGTGGAGCCTCGGTAACTTTACTGAATTTCTGGACCCTCTCCCAAATTTTCTCACATGAAATTATCAAAGGTGGAGAATCATATTCCATTTTTTTCTTGTTGAATGCATTTTTCATCCTTATAAACACATGATCATGAGTCAAGAATTGACGATGACAATCAAACCATGATTACTTTCGGCCATGTTTCAAAGTGAACGCTTTACCATTTTCCATGCAGTAAGGGCAAGCTAGCTTCCCAGCAGTCATCCACCCAGACAACATTCCATATGCAGGAAAATCGTTAACAGTCCACATTAAATTAGCATGCAAATTTAAATTCTACTTGGTTGATATGTCATATGTTTCAACACCATCATACCACAACTGTTTTAGCTCATCAATCAAAGGTTGCAAATATACATCAATCAAAATTTTTGGATTACGTGGACCGAAGATAATACAATTTAAGAATATATATGGACTAGTCATACACAACTCAGGTGGTAGATTATAAGGTGTAAGAAAGACAGACCAACATGAATATGGTTTCGCAGATATAGAAAAAGGCGTGAAGCCATATGCACAGAAACCTAACTGAATGTTCCTTGTTTTACTAGCAAAATCAGGATATGTCCTATCAAAGTGCTTCTGTCACGACCCCAAATCCCAACAGGCCATGATTGCGCCTATCGTGGAACTAGGCTAGCCAACCATCACATAACTACACACTTAGCTTAATCAAATAACACAATATCATTAAATATCATCATAGCAAGCATGAAAATTTCCTAAGTCTTTAGGCAAATATAAAATAATCCACTGTCTAAACAATTCCCCCAAGACTGGAGTCAACATGGTCACGAGCATCTAAGAATATAACTAACTCTGCTAATGTATTAATAGATGTCTATGAATCAAATGCTAATAGTCTAATAAGAAGGGAGATGGAGAAGCTGCGGACGCTGAACAGCTACCTCGAAATCCCGTAAATGCTGCTGATAACGAACGAATATGGCTATTGCTCTGCACTAGTACCTGGATCTGTACACAGAGGCACAGGGAGTAATATGAGTGCGCCAACTCAGTAGTAATGAAAATAAATCACAGTCTAAGAATAAGAAACACACAACACAAATACACAAATACAGAAAACAATAAAATGCCACGGCTCAATAAGGTATATAGAAGTTCAACCCAGTTTCCGTAAATTCTTTAAAACAAGTATATTTTCCAGTATTTCTCAGTAAAACTCTCAAATATATCAGTTTGAAAAATGAATTGAATCATAATCAAAACTCAGTAAAATATCATCAAAATATTTCCCCTCGGGCCATAATCATCACTCATAAATAATCCCTCAGCACCTCACCATCACTATGTAACAGTCACTCAGCACCTCACGGTCACTCAGTATCAGCCCCTCGGGCATCCTCACTGTCACTCATGCCTCCCAATCACTCGTCACTCGGCACTCGCACTAAGTAGGTACCTGCGCTCACTGGGGGTGTGTACAGACTTCGGAGGGGCTCCTACAACCCAAGTGCTGTGAACAAGCCAAATCATGGCATCAATCACTCTTAGGCACTCGGCCTCTCTCATATCATAACATCCTTACACTATTGGCCCTCGGCCTCACTCATTCAGACACTCTCAACATGCCACTCAGGCCATAAATAAGCAGGGTTCTTGACCCAAAACATATTTCATTTCAAGAATTAATATCAACAAGTGCTGACTGTCAAAACAATTTATCAGGAAAGACTAAGTGTAAAACCATAATTTCTAAGTGAGGAATTATTAGGAAAATAGCCGCCAAGGGGTTAAAACAGATCGACACTAGGCTCCAAACATGTCTTACAACCCAATTATATCAAAACATATCAATACTATAAAGACTAGGCTTTAAAAGTAGTTTCGCAACTCAATAGTTGACTAAAAAGGAAACATATTTTCAAATTCCCAATTCGTGCATGCCCCACACTCGTCATCCAATGTGTGCGTCACTCCAAAATCGTGAAAGGATGTAAAGTCCGGGGTTTCATACCCTCAGGACAGGATTTAAAGACATTACTTACCTCAAACTAGCCCGGAAAGCTACTCTGCAACCCGCTTGCCTCTCGAATCGACTTCTCAGTGCTCCAAATATACCAAGATCAGATTTTTATCATCAAATTATGCTAAGGAAATGAATTCCAATTGAAAAGTACCAATTTTAGCACAAAACCCGAAATTAGCCAAAACCCGACCCCCGAGCCCGCGTCTCGGAACTCGAATATTTTATACCAAAATTTTCTACATCATCTCACGAGTCCGTACATATGAAGAGCGCTAAAATCGGAGTTCGTTTGACCCCTCAACTCGACCCCTAAAGGTCTCATAATATCAAGCCCTAACTCCATCTTTTTTCTACTGATTTTCATGAATTAAACACTGATATGTGATCCTTAATCACATATAATCGAGTATTAGGGTCCAAAATCCTTACCTTAATGAAGAACAATGATTTCATCTCTTCAAAATCGCCTCAAAAACTCTCTTTCCGCACAAAAATGGTGAAAAGTGGGTATTGGTCACGGATGGTTTATTTTTATATTGTCCAGAATTTTTACGGTACTGTACACGCGTTTACTGTTCACCCGAGATACTGTTCATCCGAGTTACTGTTCATGCTGCAGTGAAAAAATGCAGCAGCTTTTTTTCTAGTCTGAATTGTTCTGTTAACCTTTCGAAATCCACCCGAGGCCCTCGAAAATCTCAACAAATATACCAAAACGTTCCATAACATCATTCGAACTTAGTCGAGCCTTCAAAACACCAAAAACAACATCAAAACACCAAAATCACATCAAATTCAAGCCTATGAACTTTGAAATTCCTAAATTCCATCAACGATGCCGAAACCGACCAAAACACATCTGATTGACCTGAAATTTTGCACACATATCCAAAATGATATTACAAACTTGTTCCAAATTCCGGAATTCCATTCCGACCCCGATAGCCTATTTTCCTTTGCCGATCGGAAATCACCAAAAACTAACTTTCGCCAATTCAAGCCTAATTCTACACCGGACATCACAAAAATATTTCGAACACACTCCTAAGTCCCAAATCACCTAACGAAGCTATCCGAGCCATAAAATTCGCATTCCAAGATCGTTTACCAATAAGTCAAATCTTAGTTGACTTTTTCAACTCTAAAGCTACTTTTAGAGGCTAAGTGTCTTAACTCCTTCTATAACCACTCCGAACCTGAGCTAACCAAATCTAACACATCCTAAACAGTATAACCAACCTATGACAAGGCAATAACAACAGATATAATGCAAATTCTGTGTAACGACCGACCGAGTCATTACATTCTCCCCCTCTTAAACAAACGTTCGTCCTCGAACGGGTCTAAAACATACCTGGAGTATCAAACAAGTGGGATATCTGCCCTGCACCTCCCGCTCGGTATCCTAAGTAGCCTCCTCCACTGGCTGACCTTTCCACTGAACCTTCACCGAAGCTATATCCTTGGACCTCAACTTTCTGACCTCGCAAACCAAAATAGCCACTGGCTCAACCTCATATGACATATCATTCTCGAGCTGAACTGTGCTGAAGTCCAAGACATGAGACGGGTCACCAACATACTTCCTGAGCATCGACCCATGAAATACCAGATGAACATTCGACAAGCTAGGTGGCAAAGAAAGTCTATAAGCCACCTCCCCAACCTTCCGAAGCACCTCAAAAGGACCAATAAATCGAGGACTCAGCTTTCCCCTCTTTCCGAACCTCATAACACCCTTCATGGGCGATACCTTCAGCAGTACCTTATCACCTTCCATAAACGACACATCCCGGACCTTCCGATCCACATAACTCTTCTGCCTAGACTGTGCCGTGCGAAGTCGCTCCTGAATCAACTTCACATTTTCCAACGCATCCTGAATCAAATCTATGACCAATAGCTTAGCCTCACTGGGCTCAAACCAACCAACCGGAGATCTACACCTCCTACCATATAAAGCTTCATACGGGGCCATCTGAATACTGGATTGGTAGCTGTTATTATATGCAAACTTCGCTAGTGGCAAAAACTGATCCCATGAACCACCAAAATCAGTCACAGAAGCACGTAACATGTCCTCCAAAATCTGAGTAGTCCTTTCCGACTTCCCATCAGTTTGAGGATGAAATGCAGTGCTCAAATCTACCTCAATACCCATACTTTTCTGTACGGCCCTCCAATATTGAGATGTGAACTGTGTGCCTCTATCAGAAATGATAGAAACTGGAACCCCATGCAATCGGACAATCTCCCTGATGTAGATACTCGCTAACCGCTCCGAAGTATAAGTAGTACTAACAGGAATAAAGTGCGCGAACTTGGTCAATCTATCCACAATGACCCAAATAGCATCAAAACCCTTTGAAGTCCGTGGAAGCCCAACTACGAAGTCCATAATGATCTGCTCCCACTTCCACTCTGGAATATCTAACCTCTGAAGTAATCCTCCTGGTCTCTCGTGCTCATACTTGACTTGCTGGCAGTTGAGACACCGTGCTACATACTCAACAATATCTCTCTTGATTCGCCTCCACCAATACTGCTGTCTCAAATCTTGATACATCTTCGCGACACCCAGATGAATGGAATACCGCGAGCTGTGAGCCTATACTAATATCAACTATCGAAAACCATCCACATTGGTCACACAAATACAACCTTGCATCCTCATAACACCGTCATCACCGATAGTCACATCCCTGGCATCATCCCGACGGACCCTATCCTGAAGTACTAACAAATGCAGATCATCATACTGCCGAGCTCTAATCTGATCATAGAGAGAAGATTGGGAAGCCATGCTAGCTAATACCCACGGAGGGTCTGACAAATCAAATCTCACTAACTGACCCACTAAAGCCTGAACATCAAGTGCTAAAGGTTGCTCTGCTGCTGAACGGTAAGCTAGACCACCCAAACTCTCGGCTCTACGACTCAAGGCATCGACCACTACATTGGCCTTTCCTGGGTGATACAAAATAGTAAGGTCATAATCCTTGAGAAGCTCCAACCATATCCTCTGCCGCAAATTCAAATCCTTCTGCCTCAGCAGATAATGCAAGCTATGATGGTCACTGAAAATCTCACACTGTACCCCATACAAGTAATGCCGCCAAATCTTTAAGGCATGAACAATGGAAGCTAACTCAAGTTCGTGCACTGGATAATTCTTCTCGTGCACCTTCAACTGTCTAGACACGTAGGAAATCACCCTACCGTCATGCATCAATACCGCTCCAAATCTAAATCTAGAAGCATCACAATAGACTGTGTAAGAACCCGAACCAGTAGGCAAAACTAGTACCCGAGCTGTGGTCAATGCTGACTTAAGCTTTTTAAAGCTCTCCTCACACTCATCGGACCATCTGAATGGAGCACCCTTCTGGGCCAATCTGGTCAATGGTGAAGCAATAGAAGAAAATCCTTCCACAAAGCGATGGTAATATCCCGCCAAACCAAGGAAACTCCTAATTTCCGTAGCTGAGGACGGTCTAGGCCAACTCTGCACCTCCCCAATCTTCTTCGGATCAACCTGAATACCCTCACTAGACACCACGTGCTCCAAGAAAGCTACTGAACCAAGCCAAAACTCACACTTAGAGAATTTTGCATAAAGCTTCTCCTCCCTCAACCTCTGCAAAACAATCCTCAAGTGCTGAGCATGTTCCTCCTGTCTACGGGAATAAACCAGGATGTCATCAATGAATACAATGACGAAAGAATCAAGGTAAGGATGAAACACGCTGTTCATCAATTGCATGAACGCAGCTGGGGCATTGGTCAGCCCAAATGACATAACCAGAAACTCATAATGACCATATCTGGTCCTGAAAGCAATCTTCAGAATGTCAGAATCCCAAATCTTCAACTGATGATATCCAGATCTCAAGTCACTCATGCCTCCCAATCACTCGTCACTCAACACTCGGCACTCGACACTCGACACTCGCACTCAGTAGGTACCTGCGCTCACTGGGGGTATGTACAGACTCCGGAGGGGCTCCTACAACCCTACGCTATAAACAAACCAAATCATGGCATCAATCACTCTCAGGCACTCGGCCTCTCTCATATCATAACATCCTCACAATATTGGCCCTCGGCCTCACTCAGTTAGACACTCTCAACATGCCACTCGGGCCATAAATAAACAGGGTTCTCGACCCAAAACGTGTTTCATTTCAAGAATTAATATCAACAAGCGCTGAGTGTCAAAACAATTTATCAGGAAAGACTGAGTGTAAAACCCTAATTTCTAAGTGAGGAATTATCAGGAAAATAGCCCCCAAGGGGTTAAAACAGATCGGCAGTAGGCTCCAAACATGACTTACAACCCAATTATATCAAAATATATCAATACTATAAAGAATAGGCTTTAAAAGCAGTTTTGCAACTCAATAGTTGCCTAATAAGGAATCATATTTCAAAATTTCCAATTCGTGCACGCCCCACACTCGTCATCCATTGTGTGCGTCACTCCAAAACCGTGAAAGGATGTAAAGTCTGGGGTTTCATACCCTCAGGACAGGATTTAAAGACATTGCTTACCTCAAACTAGCCCGAAAAGCTACTCTGCAACCCGCTTGTCTCTCGAATCGACTTCCGAGTGCTCAAAATCTACTAAGATCAGATTTTTTTAATCAAATTATGCTAAGGGAATGAATTCCAATTGGAAAGTAACAATTTTAGCACAAAACCCGAAATTAGCCAAAACCCGACCCCCGGTCCCGTGTATCGGAACTCGAAAAATTTTATACCAAAATATTCTTCATCATCTCACGAGTCCGTACATATAAAGAATGCTAAAATCAGAGTTCGTTTGACCCCTCAACTCGACCCCTAAAGGTCGCATAATCTCAAGCCCTAACTCCATCTTTTTTCTACTGATTTTCATGAATTAAACACTGATATTTGATCCTTAATTACATATAATCGAGTATTAGGGTCCAAAATCCTTACCTCAATGAAGAACAATGATTTCCTTTCTTCAAAATTGCCTCAAAAGCTCTCTTTCCGTATAAAAATGGTGAAAAAGTGGGTATTGGCCGCGGAGGGTTTATTTTTATACTGTCCAGAATTTTCGCGGTACTGTTCACGCATTTTACTATTCACTCGAGTTACTATTCATGTTGGTGTTGAAAAAATTCAGCAGCTTTTCTTCTAGTCTAAATTGATCCGTTAACCTTTCGAAATCCACCCGAGGCCCTCGGAAATCTCAACAAATATACCAACAGGTCCCATAACATCATTCGAACTTAGTCGAGCCTTCGAAACACCAAAAGTAACATCAAAACACCAAAATCACATCAAATTCAAGCCTATGAACTTTGAAATTCCTAAATTCCACCAACGACGCCGAAACCGACCAAAACACATCCGATTGACCTGAAATTTTGCACACATATCCAAAATACTATTACAAACCTGTTCCAACTTCGGAATTCCATTCCGAACCCGATAGCTTATTTTCCACTGACAATCGGAAATCGCCAAAAACTAACTTTCGCCAATTCAAGCCTAATTCTACACCGGACATCACAGAAATATTCTGAACACACTCCTAAGTTCCAAATCACCTAACGAAGCTATCCGAGCCTTAAAATCTGCATTCTGAGATCGTTTACCAATAAGTCAACTCTTAGTTGACTTTTTCAACTCTGAAGCTACTTTTAGAGGCTGTGTCTTAACTCCTTCTATAACCACTCCGAACCTGAGCTATCCAACTCTAACACATACCAAGCAGTATAACCAACCTTTGACAAGACAATAACAACAAATATATGCAAATTCTATGTAACGATCGACCGGGTCATTACAAGCAAGCTTCTCCATCTGAAGGATGACACATAACACCAGATGGTCTTCTATTTTAAAAGTGCCATATCATATGAGGAGCATAAATCATCGACGCATATAACCTCTTTAACCTAGTTATAAGAGGTAAATAATGCATCGCCTTGACAACGACCATATTTCCGCTGGAAAGCCTCTTGAAACGAGGCTTTTTGCAAAATTTACAACTGTCTAAAGTTGCATCATCTTTATAATATAACATGCAACCACCTTCACAACAATCAATTCTCATTTGACGAAAGTCCTAACTTAGAAACCAATCTCTTTGCCTTATAGAAATCATCAGGTAAGTTGATATTAGGGTCAACTAGTTCACTCATAAGGTCAATGAAAGAGCCCATGGCTGCTTGAGAAATATTCCAATCAGATTTGATACTTAGTAATCTAACTGCAACAGACAACTCAGAGTGCGGACTTCCGTCACGTAGTGGATGACTAGCTTCCTCTAATTGTTCATAAAAATATTTTGCGTCATCATTAGGAGTTTGTTCAACATTTTCATTGGGCTCATCGCCGAAGTGCATCCCAAAAGCATCCGCAACCATATCCTGAATTATAGAATCAGGATTTGTATTCTCTACCGACCTACTAATTTCACCAACAACCATTTTATGAAATATCCCACGGCTACCATCGATCTCTCCATGATTAGTCCACACAGAGTAATTCTCTATAAACCCCTTCCTATAAAGATGAAGCTTAACTTCCTCCGGTTTTTTAAACTTCACACAATCACACTTGACACAAGGGCACCTAATTAATCCTTCACATTGGTATGGTGGAAGTGACATTACATGTCTAATAAAGTCATCAACCCCTTCTACAAAATCCCCCCGCAATCCCCGCCGATTAGGATAATTCCTATTGTACATCCAAGTACAATGTTCCATCTATACAAATAAAACAAGAACAGACTAATTTATTCTACAAATATAAATTAATTAAATCCTTTTTAGTTATTTCAAGATAATTATTTTTTCCTAATTATACCAAAAGTTAGATTATATTAAATATAAAGTAAAAGTTCAATTTATATCTTACAAGTTTAAACATAAAGTAAAAGTTTAATTTATATCTGACTAGTTTAAACATAAACTAAAAGTTCAATTTATATCCTAACAATTCAACTCATACCCAAAAGGTTCAATTTATATCGTACAAGTTCAGTTCATATCTTAAAAGTTCAATTCAGAAGAACAAAACCTAAAAACTAAAAGTTCAATTCATATCCTACGAGTTTAAACATAAAGTACAAGTTAGATTTATATCTTACGAGTTTAAACATAAACTAAAAGTTCAATTTATGTCCTAAAAATTCAATTCATACCTAAAGGTTCAATTTATATCCTACAAGTTCAATTCATATCTTAAAAGTTTAATTCAAAAGAACAAAACCTAAAAACTAAAAGTTCAATTCATATCCTACGAGTTTAAACATAAACTAAAAGTTCAATTTATATCTTACGAGTTTAAACATAAACTAAAAGTTAGGATTATATCCTAAAAATTCAACCCATACCCTAAAAGCTCGATTCACAAGAACAAATCCTAAACCCTAGATTCTAGCTAAACTATTCAAGACAATACAAAGTTAATAATTCAATTCTAACTAAACTATTCAAGACAATACAAACTCAAACATTCAATTTATACCATATGTAATCAATTCATTTAAAACAAGACCTAAACCCTAGATTTCTATAAAATACAATGTTAAATAATCATTTGAAACACTAATCAGTTGAAACTAATTCATAGATAATAAAAAAAACACTAGATTTATACACAAGAGATATAAGTTGCAATTCAAACCTAGAATTTTTAGGAGGTAGAGAAGGAGAGACACGACAGTGGCAGCGCAGCGGCGACGACAAGACGGCAGCTGGGCGGTAGCGACGCGGGGTGGGGAATGGGATTTGTGTGAGGGAAATAGGGAGGGAGAGGGGAAGGTATTGAGTGTGAGTTTGAGGAATTTTGAGAAGAGAGATGTGAAATCTCTTGTCAGGCAAGCCAACATAAAGAAGTTAATCAAAATTCTCATTTTAGTAGTTTTGAAATCATTTCTTTTCATTACATTAAATAGTAAATAATGAACTTCCACTGAGTACACAAAATGTCTTTAACAAATTCAAATAATGAATAAATCCCATAGTCATCCCAGAACCTGGTGTCACAAGTGCACGAGCATTTACCGGGAAGCAAAATAAAATACAATAACTGTCCAGAATACGAATTTGGACAGAAAGAAAGATACAAGTACTCTGAAGGAGACTCTGCTGGTTGCGGATCATCTCATAAGATGCAGCTCACCTAAGTCCCCGTATCAACCACACCGCTGCGACAAGGCCACTATCCATATATGTACCTGTCATAAAAATGTACAGCAAGTATAGCATGAGTACGAAAACAACATGTACTGAGTAAGTATCCCGTCTAACCTCGAAGAAGTAGTGACGAGGGGTCGACTCTGACACTTACTAGTGGTCAAATAATATCAGGTACGGTAAAGAATTAATAAACATGAAACAGAGTAAATATATGAAAAAACAAGTATACAATTACGTGGTAAAATTCCCTTCTTTACAATTTACTCAGCTCTCAACTAGCAAGTTCCCTCCTTAAACGG
The DNA here is from genome assembly GCA_005239525.1 of Nicotiana knightiana. Classification (NCBI taxonomy): domain Eukaryota; kingdom Viridiplantae; phylum Streptophyta; class Magnoliopsida; order Solanales; family Solanaceae; genus Nicotiana; species Nicotiana knightiana. The sequence goes on along the minus strand of ML376026.1, from coordinate 3,486 downwards.
AACATATACATAGATACAGTGGATTTCATCAAAGAGGTTGTCATAATTCAAATAAGGGGAAACCCTCATATACACTGGCTTCTAGCCAAATATTACGCATGATTCCATGAGTATAATATATATATCAGAAATACCGAGGCGTACGGCCCGTCCAACATAAAAGTAAACTGTGCACTGCCAGAGGGTCGAATGGAGCGAACCATAGATGCATCTATTAACCTGCCGAGGCGAACAACCCTCTCCCATGAGAGTGTGGAACATAAATCCTGCCGAGGCGAACGACCCTATCCCATAAGAGTAGTAGAAGGAAATACCCCGCTCACGAAACATACATGAGACGCGGTTACACATAGATTTCTTAAGCTATTATAATATTCCTCAATTCCTTTCGAAATTATGAAGTTCAAACGAAACCTTTTAAATCTTAAATTCTTAAATTTCAACTCCTCACAAAACATTTAATAAGAGAACTCAATCTCGCTCCCTGTCAAGGCAAACAATGAACATAAATCAATAACAATATCAACAATGCATGATGTAAGTCTAAAACTACCCGGACATAGGCATAACTAGTAGCTACGTACGGAGTCTCGTCACCTCGTGCGTACGTAGCCCCCACAAATAGAAGCACATAATAATTTAGTCCACCTATGGGGTTAATTCCCTCTTACAAGGTTAGAAAGGAGATTTACCTCGCTCCGAAGTTTTATAGCCGGCTTCCAAGCCTTTCCAACAACTCTAACCGATGCCCAACGATCCAAAAATAGTCAATAAATAAGCAAACCCATAAATACATACTCTAGTACTCACGACAATTCAATTTAAACAATTTCCCAACTCCGCTCGAAAATTCGATAAAATCACCATTGGGCCCACGTGCCCGGATTTCCAAATTTTTGAAGATAAAGATTACCCATAACATTACGAACTCAAATATATATTTTATTCCCAATTCTATGTCCAAATTCATGGTCAAAAATCCAAATTCCAAATTCTAAGTCTTTTACCAAAACGCCACAATTTATACTAATTTCCATGTTCAAATCCATATATAATCATGTACTTAACTTAATACTTGCGGGAATTACTTACCTCATAATAGATGATGAAATCCCCTCTCTTCAAAGGCTCCAAAATCGCCAACCAAAGTGAAAATGGGTGAAAAATGGCCAAATCCCGTCTTTAAAATAAACACACTACCCAACGATTCTTCGCACCTGCGGTCACTTGACCGTTTCTGCGGTTCTGCAGGTGCGGGCAAACGTGCCGCTTCTGCGGTCCAGGGGTCCCAGCCCATTTCCGCTTCTATGCCTTCTCTTCCATAAGTGCATTCTCGCTTCTACGGCGAGATGATCGCATTTGCGGTCCCAGCACTCCCCAGCCAAAATCGCATCTGCGACCCTCGTGGCCGCTTCTGCGGCTCTACACCTGCAGCCAAAACCTCGCAGGTGCGGTTAGACCAGCAGACAGCAACCCTCAGCCTTTCTTCCAAGTCCAAACTCGATCCGTTAGCCACCCAAAATCCACCCGGGGCCCCTGGTACCCCATCCTATCACACCAACCAGTTCCAAAACATATTACGAACTAAGTCGAGCCTTGAAATCACATCAAACAACGTTAAAATCACGAATCACACCCCAATCCGAACTTGATGAACTTTGGAACTTAAAACTTCTTTATTTGATGCCGAAACCTATCACATCACGTCCGATTGACCTCAAATTTTGCACACAATTCATATTCAACATTACGGACTTACTCCAACTTTCGGAATCAGAATCCGACCCCGATATCAGAAAGTCCACTTCCGATCCAACTCCTCAAAAACCTTCGAATTTCTAACTTTAGCCAAATGACTCCAGAATGACCTATGGATCTCCAAATCCACTTCCGATCGCGCTCCCAGTACCAGAATGATCATATGGAGCTATTCCTAGACTTGGAATCCAAAACAGGCATCGATAACATTGAAATGCACTTTAACCCAAATTTATGAAATTCTTCCAAAAATGCTAACTTCCATAATAGGCGCCGAAACGCTCCCGGGTCATCCAAAACCCGATCGGGACATACACCCAAGTCCAAAATCATCATATGAACATGTTGGAACCTTCAAATCCTGATTCCGAGGTCGTTTTCTCAAAAATCACAATTTAGTCAATTCTTCCAACTTAAAGCTTCCAAAATGAGAACTCTCTTCCCAAATCAACTCCGAACTTCCCGATTCCGACCAGGCGTACAAGTCATAATACCTGAAGTGAAGATGTTCATGGCCTCAAACTGCTGAACGACGCGCTAGAGCCCAAAAGGATCGGTCGGGTCGTAACAGTTGGTCGGTATTTTGGTCGGTACATTAAGTGTTGACCATTTGACCAAATACCGACCAATGTTGGTTGGTTACTGTTTTAAAAGGAAAATTGTTTTTTTTTTTGTTTTTATTTCTTAAAATATTATAAGCTATAAAAACATTACTATAAACTATAAAAAAAATATTATTAACTCTAAACATTTATTTTATTTAACTATACAATTATTATAAATAATTATAAACTATAAGCATAATATTTACACAAAATTATATTAACTAGGTAATTAATTTTAATAGATTATAATAGCATCTACCTAAGTAAAATTTTAAGTTATATATATGAGTAATTTCACACAAACACACATACACTATGTTGTGATTGTTCATCAATCTTATACATTACTACGTACGGATAATTTATCAATTGATAAACCAATATAATATTATTCTATTTTAGGTCGAGACGTTTTGTTTTTTATATTAATCGATATAGGTCAAAACATTTTGTATTTAATATTCATCGATGCATCTAAATAAGTTATAAGTCGATGAATCAATTTAGAAATAGATATATTTGATGATAAATTATATATACTAATTAGGATCTTCACAAGTGATCTATCCCTAAAAGAACCCGACCCTGTGTTCCTAGCGCTTCGTGTTCTTATATATATACGGCTATATCTATATCTATATACACACACAAACACTTTATTATAATACTTTAACTATATATATAGCTTGTTATAGTATATGTTAGTGCGTGTATATATATAACACACAGACTTCGTTGTGCTACTTTAACTACATATATAGCATGTTATAGTATATGTTAGTGGATTTATTATTTGTATTACAAAAGAGTTAACAAATTACATTTATATTATTTAGATAGTAAATATTAATGCGATTCAAATTTAAACCATGTTTGACCTATTAATTTAATTTGTTTACTTAATACTAATAACTTCTTTCATTTTTTTAATTTGTGATCCATATATATATATATGTATATGTCAAAGATGTTTAGTAATAATTCTTCTATTTTCCATTCATTCGTCACGAATAATGCATGACATAGATTAATCGATATAGGTCGAGACGTCTTGTTTTTCCTATTAATAGATATAGGTCAAACGTTTTGTTTTTAATATTCAACGATGCATCTAAGTAAGTTA
>ML376023.1:0-45150 GCA_005239525.1 Nicotiana knightiana | reverse complement strand
GGGAATGGCAGATTTCATGATGAAAAAATCCAATGGCACACTCATACCGATGGTCTTAGCCGATATTTACCGTGCTCTGACAGTTTACCAATCTGGTGGAAAGTTCTTTGAGGGGTGCAACCTGCTTCTACAAGTCTGGTTGATCGAGCACCTCTGTCACCGCCCAGGCTACATGAACTATGGCTTAACCGGTTTGAATTGCATCGAGGAACATGGTACTCAGGTAAAGGGCCACAAATTCCTGAAGGCATGGAAGCCTGACGCTCATACTTGAGTTCATTGACTGCCGACCAAATCGAGTGGACGTTCGGGTGGCTCCTTGTCGGCGAGGTTATAATATGTCTGCTGAGGTTTTCTATCTTCTGTTAATGGGTATGCGAAGCATTCAGCCATATGCCCCACACAGGGTCTTACGCCAGTTGGGGAGACAACAGGGTGTTCCCCATGACGAGGACTTAAGCCAGCAAGCCATTGACTTATGCCTGAGAGATGCATTTCCTGAAGGCAGGGTCCGTCAAATTTGGAATGAGTGCAGGTTTTTAGAACCTCAAACTCGGGTGAGAAATTTATCTAAAGGGGAAGTGGAGCCCGCCTACACTTCTTGGCATGGCATAATAGGCAGAGAGCATCAAGAGCAAGAACGACCCGCAAAGAGACCCCACGTGCAACAATTCACCGAGCAAACACAAGAGCATTGGGCTTGGTTAGAGAAGGAAAATAGCTACCATAAGCAAGTTTGAAGCCCAGGTCAGGGAAATCAAATTTGAAAATATTCTACATACTGCCACAATTGAAGGGGAGAAAAATAGGTTAACCCAAGAAAATGAAGTTCTCAGGGACCAGATACAGGAATTAAAAACAGTTGCTGAGAACCCAGAGAGAAGCAGAACTGATGAAAGGCTTATCAACAGTCTGAGGCATAAAGAATGCAGCTATGGGAATGATCTAGACAAAGCTGAAGAAGAACTGGCCGGAGTTCGGGCAAGACTAACAAGAAGTGCAGAGGAAAGAACAGAGTTTGTCCAGAGACTAAAAAGGAAATATGACCAAGAAGTCATAGGCTTGAAGGAAAAGCTGGCCATCCTCGAGAACGAAATGGCCAAACAGACAAAAAGGTTCAAGGCAGACAGGGAACAATGCTATACCATGATGGCTTAGTTGGAGGAAGGCTTGAAACAATTGAAAGGAAAGAATCATAAGGATGCCCAGGTTCTAGAGGCTAGGTCTCAACAGATCTGGCACTTACTCCAGGAAAAGGGTGTTATCAGGCAGAGGGTCAGAGAAATTGCGGATTATATTGCCACAAAAAGTCAAGAGTGTGAAGATATGACTCAGACCACCTTCTTCTCAGCAGTAATGATATTCGTCCACAAGATAATGGATGACTAACACCGCCTCCAGCAAGGTTTGGTACGTAGGCCCGTGGAAAGACAGAATGATGTCCCGCGGCCCCCTGGAGCAGTAGAGGCACTTATGTATTCTTGATGTCCTTTTCGAGTCTGTATTTCATTTTCTTGTTTGAGTCTACTTTGAGTCTTTGTAGTTTCTTTAAACTTCCCAAGAAATTATGTCGGGGTCTTTGTAATGAATGAAAGCTGAAATTGTTTTGCTAATGAATGAAAATTCAAAAATGTTTATGTCCTTTGGTATTTATCACATGAACTACGTGATGATCTGATTCACGCGGCGCCGTGATACATAGGCAATCCACATAAGATTCAATCATAACCATAAGAAAATAAATCGAGCGAGGAATAAAAGAGCGGAAACAATAACAAAGGAAGGGCAAGAAAGATAAAAAGGGAAGAACTGAAGAAATAAAGTCGGGATGAAGTACCCAACTGTTGCAAAAAACATATAGAAAAGCATTAAAATTGCTCAGGTGAATTGCATACCCCAAACGTGTGATTTCTTATGTGATTAATGTTTTAACCTAACATTTTGTTGGTCGATCTTAAAAGGTATTTTTAGGTGGTTGGTTTTGAGGTAACCTGACTTCCCATCCTTTCTTCACTAGATCAAAAGGGAGAATAGAAATGACGTCTTAAAGTCACTTGCCAATCATCAATTCTTCCGTGGAAGACCTAAATCCGGCCATCCCAACATCTGAATCAGCAACGGCTGAAGAAAACAGGACTCTGCGTTGCCGCATGCTGGAAATGTGGGACACATGGTCCAATGGTAGGGAACCACCCAGTACCATCCCGGGTTTCCATGAGATAATTCCCAGGGCAGGAGGGACATCCAACATCCCCATAAGCTACCCAGCCACGCCATTTGGATATCCAACTATGTCGGCTCACTTTGCCGGAAGGCCTTTTGAGGTTCGCCCCCAGGCCTTGTTTTCTGGTGTGTCGTCCAACATCTTCACCGCACCACCAATCTCTGCCACGGCTCCGCCGACTATCTCTGGACCAAATTTTGAGCCGCCACTATTCACATTCCAAACACCATCCGTCCATCTGGATGCCACTCATGTCACTCCCAATGCATACCCCCAACAAACTCACTCTGGGGTCACTTTGGGATAAGATAAGAAAAGCCCCGAGCACGAAGAAATTGCTCGGAAAATAAATAGTATTGAACAGAGCCTCAATAATATACAGGGGCTGAGCGGGTAGAAAAGTGTCTCCTATGAAGATTTGTGCATGTTCCCGAACGTCCACTTGCCTCTTGGGTTTAAAACCCCCAAGATCGAAAAATATGATGGACATGGGGACCCCATAGCCCATCTGAAAAGGTACTGCAACCAGCTCCGGGAGCAGGTGGGAAAGAGGAACTTCTCATGGCATATTTTGGAGAAAGCTTGACGAGAATTGCATCAGAATGGTACATCGACCAGGATATATCCCGCTGGCACATATGGGATGACCTGGCACGGGACTTTGTCTGGTAATTCCAATACAATGTGGCCATCTCTCCCGATAGGAACTCACTATCCAATCTCAAAAAGAAACCCTCAGAGAGTTTCAGAGAGTACGTCATCAAATGGCGTGAGCAGGTCTCTAGGGTCAAACCTCCGATGGATGAGGTTGAAATGGTCAGTTTCTTTCTACAAACATAAGAAGCTGATTACTTCCAAAATATGATGTCCGCCATGGGTAAACCATTTGCAGAAGCAATTAAAATTGGAGAAATGATGGAGAATAGTCTAAAAACTGGTCGTATCCTGAGCCAATCTGCCATAAGAGCAACCTTTCAGGCCATCCAAAGCGGATCCGGGAGTGCAGCCAATAGAAAAAAGAAAGAAGAAGGGGACATGATGGTTTCCAATGTTAGGAAGCCTCGACAATACCCACGTCCATATCCCAAAGCTTCCTAACATTACTATCCTCACCAAGACGCAACTTATGCTACTCCCTCTTCCCTATGCGGTAATGAATGCTCAACCACATCCTAGGCCGCAACAACAATATAATCAGAATAGAGCTCCACCTCCGAGAAACAACCATCCTCCCCCAACTCCATGTAATCCACGCCCTTCCCAAAACTACCCGTACAACACTTACCCCCGTGAACCACCAAGGAGACCCAACTTCACTCCTATCAGGGACCTGTATTCAAGCCTCTTCCCAAAACTAGTCAAGATGGGGCTTCTATAATCCGTACCTCCAACCAGGCAAAACCCAACATCAGCATCATACAAACCGAGAACCAATTGTGCCTACCATTCCGGAGCAGGAGGGCATGACACGAAAGAGTGTTGGACCCTCAAAAGAGCCGTGGAAAGCCTTATAGAAAAAAATAAAGTGGTGTTAAGGGACGAAGACACTCCCAATATGACGAACAATCCACTACCCACTCACTAACATGGGCCCGTCATCAGCATGATTTTCAAGGACCAGGATTTCGATTCAGCTCTAAAGGCCATCATCGCCATCGAAAATATGGAAACAAAGCCCAAGGTGTCACCCAAACCAGTCAAGGAGATGAACAAGAGTAACCCCGTCCCCCAGGTCACGGAGAAGGCTGAGACTGAAACAAATAAAGGACTCTCTAAAGACGCTGTCCTTTATATCCCCAAGGCACCCAGGAAGGAACAAAGTGCGTTGAGCCCTCACAGAAGGTTACAGTTCAACAAGGAAATAATGAACGACCCAAAAATATACGCGCCAAAAGGGACGTATGTGGCGCAGGGGCAAATAATTCACCAAGGTTGAATGAGCCCGTGGTTATTAACCGCGCGTCGGAAAATCCCATGAAGAATACTACTGCCATCCCCTGGAATTACCACAGGACGATGGAGACGTACAAAGGGAAAGAAATTACTGGGGAAACAGGCAATATAAACTCATCAGAGAAATACCTCGACTTGGAACAACTGAACAAAAGCAAGCTGAGATGCTTTCCGCCTAAAAGGCCGATCAGTACTGGAGAGGCAGAAGAATTCTTGAAGAATATGAAAACCGCTGAATACGCCATAATCGAGGAGCTCAGAAAGTCCCCCACTCAGGTCTCACTTCTATCCTTACTGGTAAATTCAAACGAACATCAGAAAATCGTGATCAAAACCCTTAACGAAGCATACGTTCCGGCCAACACCATAGTGAGCAAATGGAAAGAATGGCAGAATGATATTTTGAAGTCAACAGCATCTCATTTAGCAAGAATGACTTGCCCCCGAAAGGGGCTGCCCACAACAAAGCTCTCAACCTAACTGTTAAATGTGAAGGTTACTATGTGAAAAAGTTACGATGGACGGCTGATCTGGGGTTGATATTTGCCCTCTATAGACCCTACAAAGAATGGATATCGGGACTGAGAGAATCAGGCCCAACAATGTGTACGTCCGTGCATTCGATGGTATCAAGAGAGACACGATCGGGGAGATTGATTTGGTCTTGACAATCGGCTCTGTAGATTTTGAAGTGACATTCCAGGTCATGGATATAGATACTTCCTAAAATTATCTCCTAGGAAGGCCTTGGATCCATGTAGCAGGGGCAGTGCCATCTACTCTCCACCAGAGTGTTAAGTTCGAATATGAAGACCAGGAAATTGTGGTCCATGGGGAAGACGAGCAATCTATTTACAGGGACCCATCAGCCCCATGCCTGGAAGCAAGAGAGGGCAGCGAGCACATAATCTACCAGGCTTTCGAGATTGGGGTTGCGGACCAGCATGAGGAAGGAACCCCATGCCCTCAACCCTTCCTATCAAACACATAAATTATGGTCTCCAAAGACATGATTAAACACGGGTAAAGACCTCGAAAAGGGCTCGGGGTGTCCTTGCAAGGCATTAAACAACCCGTCACTTTGCCTACCAATAAAAAGTTTTTTGGCATAGGGTTTCGAGCTACTCCCGACGATGAACAATGGGCTGACCAACGTAAGAAAAATGGTTGGGTATTGCCTCAGCCAATTCCACACATCACCGCATCATTTGTCAAGCCAAAATACGTGGAGGAAGAGGAAGAGGCTTTCACGACCGAAGAAATATGCGAAGCAATGAGGCAGATGTTGTATAAGGCCCATATGGTCCAACCAGGAGAAGGCTCCAGCACTGCCGAAGTGCAGTACATGGGTCCTGATGCCAAGTTGCAAAATTGGAAGGCTACTCCATTCCCCGTCAGGCGAGAGTCCCGGTAGTTCAACTTTTGCCATCCTTCCTGCACTGTGAGTTATTTCAGGGTGTAACTCAAATGTTTTTAATTACTTGCCTTTTAAATTCCTATGTAAACCCTCCTATGTTCAAATCCAATGAAATGAAATTAAAATTTCATCATCTATTATTCTTTCTGATTGTTGTTTACTTTTCTTATTTTTTTCAGTCCTAATAATGCGGCTTTAAAAATATGACATGCTTGCGGACTTCATGCTCTGATCTTAATACGCCGTCTAACCCCAAAATAATGATACAAGAGCCAGAATATGACGAAGAAGAGGCCTTTAGGGAAATAAATTGAGAATTGGAACAATTCGAGAATAAGCCTAAGCCAAACTTAAACGAAACGGAACCCATTAACTTGGGCAGTGAAGAGGAGATTCGAGAAACCATGATAAACGTCCACACAGACGAAAGGACTAGAGACGCCTTGATTAAACTCCTATTTGAATTCAAAGACGTGTTTGCTTGGTCCTACGACGACATGCCCGGACTAAGTATGGACTTGGTGGTACACAAATTGCCAACCTACCCCGGTCATCCACCTGTCCAACAAAAGCAGAGCAAATTTAAAACAGATATGAGTGACAAGATCAAAGAAGGGGTTGCTAAAAAACTAAAGGCTGGAGTAATCCGAGTGGTCCAATACACCACTTGGCTGGCCAATGTGGTTTCGGTGCCTAAAAAGGCCGAAAAAGTCCTAGTATGTGTCGACTACCGAGATCTGAATAAAGAAAGCCCCAAAGATAATTTTCCACTACCAAACATACATATCCTAGTTGAAAATTGTGCCAAACATGAGGTACAATATTTTGTCGATTGCTATGCCGGATATCACCAGGTGTTGATGGATGAAGAGGATGCAGAAAAAAAAGCCTTCACTACACCCCGGGTAACATACTGTTACCGGGTCATGCCATTTGGTTTAAAGAATGCTGGGGAAACTTATATGAGGGCCATGACTGCCATATTCCACGACACGATGCATCACGAGATTGAGGTGTACGTGGATGATGTGATCATTATGTCCAGAACCCAAAGTGACCATGTGCAGCATTTGAGAAAATTCTTCGAACGCCTGTGCATATATGATTTGAAATTAAACCCAGCCAAATGCGCTTTCGGAGTTCCATCCGGAAAATTACTAGGATTTATAGTCAGTCGATGAGGCATTGAGTTGGATCCAACAAAGATAAAATATATTCGGGATCTCCCACCCCCAAGAACCAAGAAGGAAGTCACGAGTCTGTTGGGTAGGTTGAATTACATCAGCAGGTTCATCGCTCAGTTGACCTCCACATGCGAGCCTATATTGAAGCTGTTGAAAAAAGATGCAGCCATCAAATGGACAGACGAGTGCCAGAACGCTTTCGACAAGATCAAAGAATATCTGTCAAATCCTCCAGTGTTAATCCCACCAGAACTAGGGAGACCTATGTTCCTATACTTGACGGTGCTAGAAAATTTCTTTGGGTGTGTTCTCGAGAAACACGATGCAACCGGGAAGAAAGAGCATGCCATTTATTACTTAAGTAAGAAGTTCACAAGCTACGAGGCCAAGTATTCTCAGTTAGAAAGGACTTTATGCACTCTAACTTGGGTTGCTCAGAAGCTACGACATTATTTATTGGCTTATACCACCTACCTCATCACGAGGCTGGATCCTTTGAAGTACATATTCCAAAAGCCAATGGCCACCGGGAGATTAGCAAAATGGAAAATCTTGCTCACAGAATTCGATATTGTCTATGTCACTCGCGCATATATGAAACCTCAAGCATTGGCCGATCATCTAGATGAAAATCCGGTTGATGATGAATACCAACCCTTGAGCACTTATTTTCCGGATGAGGAAATCAACTCCGTCAAAATAATCTCAGAAGGCGCTGACACTTGGAAAATATTCTTCGATGGAGAAGCCAATGCGAAAGGTATTGGGATAGGGGCAATCTTGATTTCACCCACAGGACAACACTACCCTGCCACAGCCCGCCTCCGTTTCTTCTGCACAAACAATACTGCTGAATATGAAGCTTGTATAATGGACATGAATATGGCCATTGACATGGATGTAGAAGAGTTGTTGATCATGGGGGACTCCGATTTGATCATTAAGCAGGCTCAGGGAGAGTGGGAAACTCGAGATTTAAACTCTTTCCCTGCAGAGAGCATGTGGAGAATCTTAGTAAGCGATTCAAAGCCGTTGAGTTCAGATATATTCCTCGGTGCCACAGTGAGTTAGCCGATGCGCTGGCCACCCTAGCTGCAATGCTGCCCTATCCGGGCAATGTTCACATAAACCCATTAGAGATTCAAATCAAGGAAAGACATGGTTATTGCAACACGGTCGAAGTAGAACCCGATGTCCAACCACGGTATCATGATATTAAAAGATTTTTGAAGACAAGAGAATATCCCGAGAAGGCCAACGGAGACCAAAAGAGAACCATCCGAAGGCTCGCCATCAGTTTCTTTCTAAGTGGGGAAGTACTGTATAAAAGGACTCTCGATCTAAATCTGTTAAGATGTGTAGATGCCAAAGAAGCCGAAAATATCATGAGCGAGGTCCATTCAGGAGTATGCAGTCCCCACATGAATGGGTACGTCCTCTCAAAGAAAATCTTGTGGGCTGGATATTATTGGATGACCATGGAGAAAGATTGTTTCGGTTTCATCCGGATGTTCCATAAGTGTTAATACATGGCGACTTAATCCATGCACCACCATTAGAACTGCATCTTATGTTGTCACCCTGGCCGATTGTTGCCTGGGGAATGGATGTCATTGGGCCAATCGAATCAAGGGCCTCAAACAGACATATATTCATTTTAGTTGCTATTGACTATTTCACGAAATGGGTCGAGGCCGTCACATTCAAAGATTTCACTAAGAAAGTGGTGGTGAATTTCGTGCATGCTAATATCATCTGTCGTTTTGGTATCCCAAAAACTATCATTACCAACAATGCCGCAAATCTAAACAGTAACTTGATGAGGAGGTATGTGAACAGTTCCAGATAACACACCGCAACTCGACCCCTTACCGGCCCAAAGCCAATGGCGCCGTTGAAGAAGCAAACAAAAACATCAAGAAAATTCTCAGGAAAAAATGTTTCAAACATCCAGGCAATGGCATGAAAAGATGCCTTTTGCATTGTTGGGATATTGCATGACCGTGCGCACATCGGTTGGAGCTACCCCTTACCTTTTGGTTTACGGCACTGAAGCCATAATACCCGCAGAAGTCAAAATTCCTTCCCTTCGGATTATTGTCGAAGCAGAAATTGAGGAAAATGAGTGGGTCAAGACCCGATTGGAGCAATTAAATTTGATTGATGAGAAAAGAATGGTTGCAGTGTGCCACAGACAATTTTACCAGCAAAGATTGGCCCGCGCTTACAACAAGAAAGTGCGACCTAGGAACTTCGAAGTAGGGCAACTCGTTTTAAGACGTATCCTCCCGCACCACGAAGAAGCGAAAGGAAAATTCGACCCAAACTGGAAAGGTCCATACATCATAAGGAAATTGCTACCAAAATGAGCGTTATACTTGGGGGACATCGAAGGAAATGACCCCGAAACGGCCGTCAATGCAGATGCCGTCAAAAGGTACTATGTTTGATCCTCTATATATTTTCAAATGTTCTCCGGTTGGGATGACGAAGGCTTTTCATTCTCGCTGCCCAAACACCATTAACCCTTTTTGCAAACCCTTTGAGCCGATTACTCTTCTTTGATTACCCTCTTTGGAACCCGAAAGTGTTATTGGAAAACAAAAAAAGAGATGTTGGAAAAAGAAAAATTAATGATGAAATGAAAAAGAAGAAAAAACAAAAGTTTCCTGAACTACGTTCGACTTGATTCCGAAAGGATACGTAGGCAGCCTCTCCCTGGGGTTCAGTCACGCCAAAATAAAAATCCACATTTTCCCAAGAGTTTAAGCTGGGGCAGATGTTATAATATGTTTGGTGATAATTTCGCCGAAGAGGTTCCAAAGTTGTAATTCAATACAAATTCTTCTCACCAAAACCCTGTTCAAGTCCTTCCGATCAATTGGTAAACATGCTTAAAGTTGGAGGATACAATGTCGAATTTGGTGCAAGCAAATGAGAGAAACAAAATTAGAGAGTCTTATCGGTGAAAATCACACGGGCACCGTGAGGTGACGGTAAGAAGAGAAATTAAAAATGAGATAGTCTTGTTAGTGGAAACTCGCAAAGATCACTACAAGGAGATGGTGAGAAGAGAAATGAGAGAGGTTAGTTGGTGAAAACCCGCAAAGGGCGCCACTGATCGAAAAGGATAATGGGTCACTGACATGGGAACAGTCATGTGCAAGGTTTCTCAATCTCGAGGTAATAGTTGTGATGAATTTCTGAGAGTCGGACGGTTTACACGGATCAGGCATCCAGTCCAAAGGGCATGTCATGTTCATTGAAGTCCTCATACACTCCAGATAAGTCCTTCTTTCCTTTCCCCGAAAGGGACACCTTTTGTTTAAATTCGTTGTCCATTCTGTCGTTTATTTTTCTTTTGAATCCCTTTCATTCTAACTCTGTCCCGAAACTAAGGCAAAGAAAAGATGGCAAGACTGATTTACAGGGCTCTCATTTGACGGGGGTCAATATGCAAAAGGCACCCAGCCTCGTCAGGGGCATCGAGTCGATCCCGACTGGTCACAATGACCGATGATTCAAACTCAAAACCTTGAAAGGAGAAAATTAAATTGAACTGCCTATAAAGGCGAATGAAGTTGAAAGGTTGAACCCCGCGTGTCTATCCATCCTGGCAAGGTTTGAAAAGCCGAAGTATTCCCAGTGACCTAAAGTTACAGTTGGAAGAGAAGTCAGAAGTGAAAGGCCAATAAAGGCGAAATAAAGTTGGAAAGGTTATGTCCCACATGACTAACTGTCGCAGCAGAATTTGAGGGGCCAAAACTCCCCCCCCCCCCCCCGATACTCTGGAAATCCAAAAGAAAAAGCAAGTTAAAGGCCTTCAAAGGCAAAATAAAGTGTTGGGTCCCACGTGAACGATCGCTGTGGTAAAATCTGGAAAGCTAAGGTCCTGAGGATGAGAGATGAAACCCAATCTATAGCAAGCAAATAAGAAAATGGTTGAGATCTTCGTCAAAAGAATTGAGATCAAGATGTTGAAAATCAAGGCTGCAAAACCAACCACCGTTTCAAACTAACAAATTATTCTTTGTTTGAAAATACGAAACAGGTGCAACTCAAAAGCAACCACACAAAAAGCATGTGCAACCAAGAGAAAAGGCGCAAGAGGTAGAAGCAGCTCTGCAGCAACAACTCCAAAAGGGAAGTTTTCTCCAAAATCCTTTCCCGCATTCATTCAAAAAAAAAGTGTTGAAAATAGCTCAAACCTGAGGTGGTATAGGGTCTCCAGACCCTAGCTACACATTTTCCGACATGGGGGTACACACTCCCTCATCGATGCCAACTAAGGGTATGTATTCCCTAATTGATGTTTTTCTTTCCCAATTAAGGGTATACATTCTCTAATTGATGTTTGCTTTCCCAATTAAGGGTATACATTCCCTAATTGATTTTATATTCCCGACATGGGAGTACACACTCCCTGATCGATGCCAATTATGGGTATACATTCCCTAATTGATGTGTTTCTTTTCCAATCAAGGGTATACATTCCCTGGTTGATGCTTTCTTTTCCCGACGCAGGGTATACACTCCCGTAGTCGATGCCAGTCAAGGGTATACATTCCCTAACTGATGCTTTCTTTTCCAATCAAGGGTATACACTACCTGGTTGATGTTTTCTTTTCCAATCAAGGGTATACACTCCCTAGTGGATGCTTTCTTTTCCAATCAAGGGTATACACTCCCTGGTTGATGTTTTCTTTTCCAATCAAGGGTATACATTCCCTAATTGATTTCTTTTCCAACATAGGGTATACAATCCCTAGTTGATTTTATTTTGCAACATAGGGTCTCCAACCCCTAGTTGATCCCACTTTGAGATATAGGGTATCAACTCCCTAGTTTGCAGTAACTCCGGGTGCACCAGTCTCAACTTTTCATTGCTTTCAATAATGAAGTAGCATAGAGTTTCTTACAATAACTCACAAAATTTTCCTAGTGAAAACTGGGGCAGAAAATTTCGTTCATCTGTTTTTATTTTGTGCAGATTACGTTTCTAGGACATTGGAACCCGAGACGACCAAAAGAGGAAGTTTCGATCAAAAAAAAAAAAATAGAAGAAAGAGAAGATTGAAACCAAAAGTTCACAAACGGGAAGGATGTGGACTATTCAGGATGAGATTGAAGTCATCCGTCCAGTATATCCTGCTTTGATCCGAGGAACGATAAGACAAAACCAGCATCTGCGATTAACAAGCACCAGGATCCAGGTCAGAGCCAACAAAAGATCAAGACTCAAGACCAAGTCCTAGATATGAATCTTGTAATTTAGCAGCTGATAGGTTTTAATTAGTCCTTCGTTTTGTACTTGGGTGTAATAAGGAGATCAGCAGCAGTAACAACAGCAACCGCAGTGAAACCACAATTATTCGGTAGTCCTAACTACCAAAACCTCCAGAACTCACTGACCTGATTCCTTTATAGCCAAGGATGGCAACCTTTGAAGCAGGGTTCGGTCAAACTTTTCAAAAAGCTTCACAATGGATCATATGAATGAGTAAAGGTTGTTTATCGCCGCTCACTTCGTCTTTGCCCGTAAACTCTTCATGTTTCCGAGAAAAAAGGGGCAGCTGTGAGCATGTGATTTTTCACCCACCATATACTCCTACAAAATTCAATAAAATAAATTAATTTCACAAATTTTGTTGAATTTTAGTGTTAATTGTGAATTATTTTTTTTGCATTGCATATTCATAATTCATCCTTTAAAATTTATTTAAAATTGCATACTTAGGCGCATCGTTATTATCAAGGAATTATATATTCATTATTTGTAATTAATTGAATAAAATAACAAATGAATGGTGGTTATTTAACGTAATGTAGTTTTAATAACTAATTACTAAAGATTAATCATTTTTATTCGATAAATCACAGATTTAATAATGAATATAAAATTGGTCATTTTATTCTGGATTAATCCGTAAATAGATGAAAAATAAGGTTAAAATGAATTACTACACTTTTTGGATTAATCAAGTTAAGTTAATTTAATTTAATCAGTTTACTTAATTAAGGAGTTGAATTGATTGACCTCCTTCATTTAACTAGTATGAAAAAATATCTTTAGGTATTTAATTAATTAACCTCTAATTAGTTGACCTAACCTTGGTCAAAGAATAATTAGTAGTCACCTAAGGGATCTAACTAGTGTTAGTTAACTAGAGTTAAATAATAACCCAAATAAGCTTAACCTTGATTACCCAATGGTAAATTCAGGGACTCTAAGGGGTACATTAGGTAACTCAGTTTAGGAAATCAGATTTGCAAGGGTAAATAGGTCTTTTAATGAGTAAGAAGGTTCTAGAATAGGGGCAACTGTCCCAAAGATAGGGTTAACAGCTGCCCTATGTACTTTTTCAGCTTTGGATAGGGAATATTCAAAAGAATATCCCATTCAAAAATATCTTATAAATAGACCCTCTTTTTAGAGATGGAGACCTTCTTTTTTTTGGGGACTCTCTTTGGAGCTGCTGAAAACACCTTAAAGAATACAGAAAAATCAGACTATTTTCCATTCATAAACAAAAATTTCAAAAAGTATTAGTAGAAGAACAAAGAAAAATATGATTTCTCTTGGAATCAAGTTCATAAATACATGGTCTAGTTCTCAACTTCTGTTTCTTTCCGTTGGATTCTGATTTTGGGAACCTTAAACACTCATATCCCAGAATTCTGAGTCAATTTCTGTCGGGCTACTGGGTCTCTTTGGGTTGCTGTTTGCTGTTGCTGATCTTCCCTCTTTATTTTATGTATTATTGTTACCTTACCTTTATTTGGTCAGGACTTTTGGGTTGATTCTCTCTTCAAATGGTATGTAATTGTTGTTATTATTGAAAGGCTCAAAAATGTGAATTTCATCTTCCCCTTTTGCTTGAATTTGTCTCCTTCTATAACTGAATTTTTGTTAATTTTTTTCTCTCTCTCTAATCTGGAATGAAATTTGAAAGTAGGACTGATCAATATGTTGATAATAAAATCTGAATATGTATGTCTATATTCCTGATGTCAGGATGTGTTTTTGTAGGTTTCATTTTTGTGTTTTTTTCTTAGTCTATTAGTAAGGTAAATTGCATTAAGGTAGATGAATTTGACCTTTCAACGGTCAAATTCACCCTATAATAGTGCACAAAATAGTAGTATAGATAGCTGAAATTCACCCTTTTAAAGGGTATAAAATATGTAATTAAGAAAGGCATTAGAGTGAGGAATCTGAACCTTTGAATGGTCAGATTCATCCTTTAAAATGCCTAAATAAGCAGGCCTCTATATGGTTTGGAATTATGTTAAGTTAGAACTAGGGTAGATGAATCTGACTTCCTAATAGTCAAATTCACCCCATTGATAGTGTATAAACAGTAGTTCAGCTTTGCTGAAAAATATCCTTCAAAGGATACAAGTGTGTAATTAGAAGGAGCTTTAGGGAAGTGAATCTGAAGTCACAAAATAGTCGGATTCACTCCTCAAAATGCCCACAGCAGTGAAAGTATTTGAATAAATGCTTACAAAAATTTGTTGCATAACATAAAGATGACTGTTAAGAGTCTAAACAAAGTGATATCATTTGATTTGAATCTAACCCTTTCTGTGGTTAAATTTAGTCCATAAAAAGGCATGAACATATTTTGTTCTCCTATGGCATCATTAAGGTTGAATCTAACTCCCCTTTATGGATAGATTCATCTCAGAAATGCCCAAAGGTCCGTCGTTAATATTCTCCAAGTACTCAAACTTTGGACTTATAATTTTAGATTAACACTGAAAATGCAGGTTTAAGTCTCTGAAGGACATGTTGCTGGCTTGCATAGGAGCAACAACTAGTATATTTTCCCCTTCTTTATTTTTTCCTATTAGTAAAATTGGTATTATTATGGTTTAGGAGTAATGTAATAGCATATCTACAGTCTTCTATATACATTTCACCTTTTCAGTTGTAAATATGGACTGAACTATATAAATTTATGATCAGTTGTATTTTTCTAAAATTTGAAACATTTATTACTATAGTAGTTATGGGCCAGACCTGCTAAGGTCACCCGAGCTGGGCCAGACTCGTGAGCATGGACCAATTGAGCCTGATAGTGTCTGAATTTCAAGCTATGGGACCTGGAATTTTAGACCCATTAACTGTGTTAAACAATCTGTAACTAGTCCTTTTCTCTTCTGTTGTCAATTAGCATGAGGAGTATTTCATTTACGAAATCCACTGTAAATTTTTCACTACTGAACACAAATGGGTTTCAAATTGATTATCAAAAGATAGAATCTAAAATCCGGGTTTTCTTAGACTGTCCGCTCTAAATAAAAGCAACCATGGCTTAATTTGGTTTTTTTTGGACTGTTCTGTCACAAAATTTAAGACAAAGTTCCATGTTGGATCCATGAGCTATGTATAAATGCTCTTGTTTAGTATATAGGAGTAGATCAAATGGAAAAGAAATCTTGTACATGTAACATTATATTCACAATTCAAATTTGCCTTATTTATTACCATATAGATGTGTATTGTGTTAGCATATTCCTACTTTTGTTAGACTGAAATATGGATTGTTTTAAGTCTTGCGAAACTCTGTTTGTTGACCTATCACGAAGTACTCAAATTAATCAAAGGCTTCACCCTTATTGCAAAATTAGTCACAATTAGGATTGGCCAAAGAGTTAAATGATAAAATAGGGCTAAGTCAAGGCCATAGCCCAAAACATCTTACCCTTAGGCTTTTGAACATCATTTTAGGTAATCCTTAGGTAGAATGGATACCTTTACTTTGGAAACTTGACAAAAATTGATCATTACCCCCAAAATTACAATAAACTACACTCGGGAGTGGCAACTCATGCCCCCGACCCTTAACTCTAAATAACCAATAAAAATACACATAGCAATCACGGGTGCATTTCATGTGACGTTTTTGCCATGTGCCCAAAAACAACAAGTGTACGCCCTCGTAACTTGTCCAAGATAAATCCATAAACGTCCTAATCGATCTTAAAACTGAAACA
The DNA here is from genome assembly GCA_005239525.1 of Nicotiana knightiana. Taxonomy (NCBI): domain Eukaryota; kingdom Viridiplantae; phylum Streptophyta; class Magnoliopsida; order Solanales; family Solanaceae; genus Nicotiana; species Nicotiana knightiana. Next base: position 29,369 of record ML376023.1, on the reverse strand, counting down.
CTCTTTCAAAAAAATAGAAAAATCGAACATCGCCACAAATGGGTATTATAAAACCGTCACAATCATAGTCTTGACTACGTAATCTACACGAGGGTGCGACAACTCATGTCCCCGTCTTCAACTTCAAACTATAATGGAAATCACATGTTGTAATTGCGGGTGCATTTCATGTGGCGTAGTTATAATGTGTCCAAAAACAAATTAGTGCACGCCATCATGGCTTATTTTAAGATAAATCCATAAATATTAAAAGTGGTTTTAAAAAGTGAAAAAAGGATAAAAAGCATAATAGGTTTAAAATATGTAAATGATTAGATAATTAGGCCAAATATTAATAGTTAAGCGACCGTGTTAGAACCACAGAATTCGGGAGTGCCTAACACCTTCTCCCGGGTTAACAGAATTACTTATCCGGATTTCTAGTTCGCAGACAATTTAAAATAGAGTCAAAATTTCCTCGGTTTGGGATTTAAAAATAAAATAGTGTCCCGGAACACCGTAAAAATCCGGGTGGCGACCCTGAAATTAATAAATAATCCTAAAGTCGAATAATGTCACTTAAATTGGAAAAAACTCCCTTATCCAACCTTACCAGAGGAAAAAGGAGATGTGACAGCTCTGGCGACTCTGCTGGGGATGGAACCCAGAATCTATGGTTCAGGGTTCAAGAATCCGAGCTTAGAATAGCTGTTATATTTGGCTTTCATAATTACCTGATTTTTACATGTCTAAACCTAATGTGCTAAATGCCGCTTTTTACCGCTTTGATATTATCTGAATTGGATGTAAATTGTGTCGAAACCCCTCTTCTCTCTGAGTCTTCTAAATCATTTGAGAAGTGTGCACTTCGTGTGACTTCTTTTCTGTTAGAGTCATATCCAAATTTTAGAACGAGGTACGGACAAGTTGCAAAGCCGGTGAAGCTTCTGTATTCCCGGTACGTGTCCCCCCTCGGCTCGAGCTCTCCGCTCGGGTAAGCCTGGTCTAGAACAAAACCCCAGGATTTAAACTTAGTATAACTTAGCCTCAAGCCGGATCCCTAGTAGGAATGATTATTTGCATCGCGTGCATTTGACTTAGGGGACTCAACACAGGGGTTGGGTCCGTCTAGGACAGGTGTCCCCAAAAATAAATGCATCAGGGTGCATTTAACATACCCTGATGCATCTTACCTGCTACGTATGCATTTATTTGTTTCAGCTTGTGTATTGACCGGCTAAAAAAAAAATGAACAGATAAACCAAGAGTGAGGTAGGATAGAAAATTCACCCTGTTTTGAAAATCCTCGTATTTATCCCGAATTCTGCCAAAATTTCGGAAAAATAATATTCCAAAACAAAATGAGTGGGCGTATATGTTTTATCAGTCAGGATTTTCTCCGAACTACGCATTGTTTGATTCTCACCGGTGTGGGATACATAGGCAACCCTCATCGGGTCCAACTCTATTTTTCAAAATCAAAGGATATAGTCCTAAATAAAATTAGGTGACATCATTATAGCCTGATTGCCCAAGTGGGGCACCGGAAGGCCGTTTTTGCAAAGGTGGCCGCATGTGGTTTGTCCTTAAATTTCGACCCAATTTGCAAACACAACCTTAATAAAATTCCTATCCGAAGTATTGAAGGTCTGTATTCGCAAAGATAGTCCATTTGTCTTTATTACGAAACCCTTTGCAAAAATAACACTTTTCAAAATTTTGTGGTTTTAATAAAAAAAACGAATGTGAAGGATGAATATAGTTGAAAACATTCCCTTCAGAGCAGTCGAGGAAATCCCTCTTGGACTCCATATGTGGTGGAGCGACTTGGGGGAAGCTAGTAGAAAGTCTATTATGAAAGCTTTAGGCAGACTTACTGGTCTTCTAAAAATCAAGCCGAGGTTGGACATCGTCGAGGCTCTAGTACCGTTTTGGGATCCCGCCCACAATGTTTTCCACTTTTCAGACTTTGAATTGACACCCACGCTAGAGGAAATAGCAGGGTATGCTGGTCTCAATGACAATCTTAGAAGTCGGTACCCAGTGGCACCCAGGGCGGTGACTCCACATAAGTTTTTGGATCTGTTGAGCATTAGTCGGGACATCCAAGACCCACACATGTCCGAAAGTTTCTGCACTTTCTATTTTCTTTACATACATTATGGATATCCCCGAGGTTATGAGGCTGACAACACTGGTCTAACTCACAAAGAACAGGCTAAATGGGAAGCCCGCAGGGGGCTAGCTTTTGTGGTAGCATTCTTGGGCACCTTGATTTGCCTAAGAAGTGACAGATGCATAGATATCGGACTTGTGGGAATGGAAGATTTCATGATGAAAAAAATCCAATGGCACACTCATACCGATGGTCTTAGCCGAGATTTACCGTGCTCTGGCAGTTTTCCAATCTATTGGAAAGTTCTTTGAGGGGTGCAACCTGCTTCTACAAGTCTGGTTGATCGAGCACCTCTATCACCGCCCAGGGTACATGAACTACAGCTTAACCGGTTTGAATTGCATCGAGGAACATGGTACTCGGGTAAAGGGCCACAAATTCCTGAATGCACGGAAGCTTGACACTCATACTTGAGTTCATTGACTGCCGACCAAATCGAGTGGACGTTTGGGTAGCTCCCTGTCGGCGAGGTTATTAATATGTTTGCTGAGGTTTGTGATCTCCTGTTAATGGGCTTGCGAAGCATTCAGCCATATGCCCCACACAGGGTCTTACGCTAGTTGGGGAGACAAGAAGGTGTTCCCCATGACGAGGACTTAAGCCAGCAAGCCATTGACTTATGCCCGAGAGCTGCATTTCTTGAAGGCAGGGTCCGTAAAATCTGGAACGAGTGCAGGTTTTTAGAACCTCAAACTCGGGTGAGAAATTTATCTAAAGGGGAAGTGGAGCCCGCCTACACTTCTTGGTATGTCCTAAGAGGCAGAGAGCATCAAGAGCAAGAACGACCCGCAAAGAGACCCCACGTGCAATAATTCACCGAGCAAACACAAGAGAATTGGGCTTGGTTAGAAAAGGAAAGCTACCAAGCTACCATAAGCAAGTTGGAAGCCCAGGTCAGGGAAATCAAATTTGAAAACATTCTACATACTGCCACAATTGAAGGGGAGAAAAATAGGTGAAACCAAGAAAATGAAGTTCTCCGGGCCCAGATACAGGAATTAAAAATAGCTGCTGAGAACCCAGAGAGAAGCAGAACTGATGAAAGGCTTATCAACAGTCTGAGCCATAAAGTGTGTAGCTATGGGAATGATCTAGACAAAGTTGAAGAAGAACTGGCCGGAGTTCGGGCAAGATTAACAAGAAGTACAGAGGAAAGAACAGAGTTTGTCCAGAGACTAAAAATGATTAACAAGAAGTACAGAGGAAAGAACAGAGTTTGTCCAGAGACTAAAAAGGAAATATGACCAAGAAGTCATAGGCTTGAAGGAAAAGCTGTCCATGCTCGAGAACGAAATGGCCAAACTGGCAAAAAGGTTCAAGGCAGACAGGGAACAATGCTATACCATTATGGCTCAGTTGGAGGAAGGCTTGCAACAATTGAAAGGAAAGAATCATAAGGATGCCCAGGTTCTAGAGGCTAGGTCTCAACAGATCTGGAGCTTACTCTAGGAAAAGGGCGTTATCAAGCATAGGGTCAGAGAAATTGCGGATTATATTGCCACAAAGAGCCAAGAGTGTGAAGATATTACTTAGACCACCTTCTTATCGGTAGTAGTGATATTCGTCCACAAGATAATGGACGACCTACACCGCTTCCAGCAAGGTTTGGTACGTAGGCCCGTGGCAAGACCGAATGATGTCCCGCGACCCCCTGGAGTAGTAGAGGCACTTATGTATTCTTGCTGTCCTTTTCGAGTCTGTATTTAATTTTCTTGTTTGATTCTACTTTGTGTCTTTGTAGTTTATTTAAAATTCCCAAGAAAATATGTCGGAGTCTTTGTAATGAATGAAAGCTGAAAGTTTTTTTCCTAATGAATAAAAATTTGAAAAGGTATATGTCCTTTGGTATATATCACATGAACTAAGTGATGATCTGATTCATGCAGCGCCGTGATACATAGGCAATCCACATAGGATTCGATCATAACCATAAGAAAATAAATCGAGCGAGGAATAAAAGAGCGGAAAGAATAACAAAGGAAGGGAAAGAAAGATAAAAAGGTAAGAACCGAAGAAATAAAGCCGAGATGAAGTACACAACTGTTGCTAAAAACATATAGAAAAGCATTAAAGTTGCTTAGGTGCATTGCATACCCCAAACGTGCGATTGCCTGTGTGATAAATGTTTCAACCTAACATTTTGTTGGATCGATCTTAAAAGGTATTTTTAGGTGGTTGGTTTTGAGGTAACCTGGCTTCCCATCCTTACTTCACTAGATCAAAAGGGAGCATAGAAACGACGTCTGAAAGTCACTTGCCAATCGTCAACTCTTCCGTGGAAGACCTAAATCCGGCCATCCCAACATCTGAATCAGCAATGGCTGAAGAAAACAGGACTCTGCGTTGCCGCATGCTGGAAATGTGGGACGCATGGTCCAATGGTAGGGAACCACCCAGTACCATCTCGGGTTTCCCAGAGATAATTCCCAGGGCAGGCGGGACATCCAACATCCCCATAAGCTAAATAGCCACGCCATTTGGATATCCAACTATGTCGGCTCACTTTACCGGAAGGCCTTCTGAGGTTCGCCCCCAGGCCTTGTTTTCTGGTGTGTCTTCCAACCTCTTCACCGCACCACCAATCTCTGCCACAGCTCCGCCGACTATCTCTGGACCAAGTTTTGAGCCGCCAGCATTCACATTCCAAACACCATCCGTCAATCTGGATGCCACTCATGTCACTCCCAATGCATACCCCCAACAAACTCACTCTGGGGTCACTTTGGGATAAGATAAGAAAAGGCACGAGCACGAAGAAATGGCTCGAAAAATGAAGAGTATTGAACATAGCCCCAAGAATATACAGGGGCTGAGCGGGCAGAAAAGCGTCTCCTATGCAAATTTGTGCATGTTCCCGAGCGTCCACTTGCCTCTTCGGTTTAAAACCCCCAAGATCGAAAAATATGACGGACATGGGGACCCCATAGCCAATCTGAAAAAGTATTGCAACCAGCTCCGGGGAGCAGGTGGGAAAGAAGAACTTCTCATGGCATATTTTGGAAAAAGCTTGACGGGAATTGCATCAGAATGGTACATGGACCAGGATATATCCCGCTGGCACATATGGGATGACCTGGCACGGAACTTTATCCGGCAATTCCAATACAATGTGGACATCGCTCCTGATAGGAACTTACTATCCAATCTCAAAAATAAATCCTCAGAGATTTTCAGAGAGTACGCCATCAAATGGCGCGAGCAGGTCTCTAGGGTCAAACCTCCGATGGATGAGGTTGAAATGGTCAGTGTCTTTCTACAAGCACAAGAAGCAGATTACTTCCAAAATATGATGTCTGCCATGGGTAAACCATTTGTAGAAGCAATCAAAATTGGAGAAATGGTGGAGAATGGTCTAAAAAATAGTCGTATCCTGAGCCAATCTGCCATAAGAGAAACTTCTCAGGCCATCCAAAGCGGATATGGGAGTGCAGCCAACAGAAAAAAGAAAGAAGAAGGGGCCATGATGGTTTTAGATGTTAGGAAGCCTCGACAATACCCACGTCCATCTCCCAAAGCTTCCCAATATTACTATCCTCACCAAGACGTAACTTATGCTACGCTCCCTCTTCCCTATGCGGTAATGAATGATCAACCACATCCCAGGCCGCAATAACAATACAATCAGAATAGAGCTCCACCTCCGAGAAACAACCATCCTCCCCCAGTTCCATATAATCCATGCCCTCCCCAAAACTACCCGTACAACACCTACCCCCGTGAACCACCAAGGAGACCCAACTCATTCCTCTCGGGGAGCCGTATTCAAGCCTCTTCCCAAAATTAGTTCAAATGGGGCTTCTACAACCCGAACCTCCAACCAGGCAAAACCTAACATCAGCATCATACAAACCGAGAACCAATTGTGCCTACCATTCCGGAGCAGGAGGGCATGACATGGAAGAGTGTTGGACCCTCAAAAGAGCCATGGAAGGCCTTATAGAAAAAAAGAAAGAGGTGTTAAGGGACGAAGATGCTCCCAATGTAACAAACAATCCACTTCCCACTCACAATCATGGGCCCGTCATCGGCATGATTTGCGAGGACCAAGATTTTGATCCAGCTCTAAAGACCATCATTGGCATTGCAGATATGGAAAGAAAGCCCAAGACGGCACCCAAACCAATCAAGGAGATGAATAAGAGTAACCCCGTCCCCCAGGTCACGGAGCAGGCTGAGACTGAAACAAATAAAGGACCCTCTAAATACGATGTCCTTTACATCCCCAATGCACCTAGGAAGGAATAAAGTGTGTTGAGCCCTCCCAGAAGGTTACAGTTCAACAAGGAAATAATGAACAGCCCAAAAATGTACGTGCCAAAAGGGACATATGTGGCGCGGGGGCAAATAATTTCACCAAGGCTGAATGAGCGTGTGGTTATTAGCCGCACGTCGCAAGCTCCCATGAAGAATACTACTGCCATCTCCTGGAATTACCACAGGACGGTGGTGACGTACAAAGGGAAAGAAATTACTGGGGAAACAGGCGATATAAACTCATTAGATAAATACCTCGACCTGGAAGAACTTAACAAAACCAAGCTGAAACGCGTTCCGCCTAAAAAGCCGATCAGTGCCGGAGAGGCAGAAGAATTCTTCAAGAATATGAAACCGCTGAATACGCCATAATTGAGGAGCTCAAAAAGTCCCCCACTCAGGTCTCACTTTTATCCTTGCTGGTAAATTCAAACGAACATCAGAAAATCCTGATCAAAACCCTTAACGAAGCATACGTTCCGGCCAACACCACAGTTGACGAAATGGAAAGAATGGTAGAACGATTTCTTGAAGTCAACCGGATCTCATTTAGCAAGAATGAATTGTCCCCGGAAGGGGCTACCCACAACAAAGCTCTCCACCTAACTGTTAAATATGAAGGTTACTATGTGAAAAGAGTTATGATGGACGACGGATCTGGGGTTGATAATTCCCTCTATCGACCCTACAAAGAATGGAGATCGGGACTGGGAGAATCAGGCCCAACAATGTGTGCGTCCGTGAATTCGATGGTATCAAGAGAGACACGATCGGGGAGATTGATTTGGTCTTGACAACCGGCCCTGTAGATTTTGAAGTGACATTCCAGGTCATTGATATGGATACTTCCAACAATCATCTCCTGGGAAGGCCTTGGATCCATGTAGCAGGGGCATTGCCATCTACGCTCCACCAGATGGTTAAGTTCGAATATGAGGTCCAGGAAATTGTGGTCCATGAGGAAGACGAGCAATCTATTTACAGGGACCCATCATCCCCATGCCTGGAAGCAAGAGAGGACAGCGAGCACATAGTCTACCAGGCTTTCGAGATTGTGGTTGCGGACCAGCATGAGGAAGGAACCCCGTGCCCTCAACCCTTCCTGTCAAACACATAAATTATGGTCGCCAACGAAATGATTAAACACGGGTACACACCTGGAAAAGGGCTCGGGGTGTTTTTGCAAGGCATTAAAGAACCCGTCACTTTGCCTACCAATAAAAAGTTTTTTGGCATAGGGTTTCGACCTACTCCCGATGATGAACAATGGGACAACCAACGTAAGAAAAATGGTTGGGTATTGCCTCAGCCAATCCCACACATCACCGCATCATTTGTCAAGCCAAAATACGTGGAGGAAGAGGAAGAGGCTTTCACGGCCGAAGAAATAGAAGAAATATGTGGAGCAATGAGGCAGATGTTGTATGAGGCCCATATGGTCCAACCAGGAGGAGGTTCTAGCACAGCCGAAGTGCAGTATATGGGGCTTGATGCCAAGTTGCAAAATTGGAAGGCTACTCCATTCCCCGTCAGGCGGGAGTCCCGGTAGTTCAAATTTTGCCATCCTTCCTGCACTATGAGTTATTTCAGGGTGTAACTCAAGTCTTTTTAGTTACTTCCCTTTTAAATTCCTATGTAAACCCTCCTATGTTCAAATCCAACGAAATAAAATCAAAATTTCATCGTCTATTATTCTTTCTGATTGTGTTTTACTTTTCTTATTTTTTTCAGTCCTAATAATGCGGCTTTTAAAAATATGACATGCTTGCAGACTTCATGCTCTGACCTTAATATGACGTCTAACCCCGAAATAATAAATCAAGAGCCAGAATATGATGAAGAAGAGCCCTTTAGGGAAATAAATCGAGAATTGGAACAGTTCGAGAATTAGCCTAAGCCAAACTTAAACGAAACGGAACCCGTTAACTTGGGCATTGAAGAGAAGATTCGAGAAACCATGATAAGAGTCTACACGGACGAAAGGACTAGAGACGCCTTGATTCAACTCCTATTTGAATTCAAAGACGTGTTTTCTTAGTCCTACGACGACATGCCCGAACTAAGTATGGACTTGGTGGTACAAAAATTGCCAACCTACCCCGGTCATCCACCTGTCCAACAAAAGCAGAGGAAATTTAAAATAGACATGAGTGACAAGATCAAAGAAGAAGTCGCTAAACAACTTAAGGTTGGAGTAATCCGAGGGGTCCAATACACCACCTGGTTGGCCAATGTGGTTCCGGTGCCTAAAACGGACGGAAAAGTCCGAGTATGTGTCGACTACCGAGATCTGAATAAAGCAAGTCCCAAAGATAATTTTCCACTTCCAAACATACATATCCTAGTTGACAATTGTGTCAAACATGAGGTACATTCTTTTGTCGATTATTATGCCGGATATCACCAGGTGTTGATGGATGAAGAGGATGCAGAAAAGCCAGCCTTCACTACACCCTGGGGAACATACTGTTACCGGGTCATGCCATTTGGTTTAAAGAACGCTGGGGCAACATATATGAGGGCCGTGACCGCCATATTCCACGACATGATGAATCAGGAGATTGAGGTGTACGTGGATGATGTATCATTAAGTCCAAAACCCAAAGTGACCATGTGCAGCATTTGAGAAAATTCTTCAAATGCCTGCGCATATATGATTTGAAATTAAACCCAGCCAAATGCACTTTCGGAGTTCCACCCGGAAAATTAATAGGATTTATAGTCAGTCGACGGGGCATTGAGCTCGACCCAACAAAGATAAAATATATTTGGGATCTCCTACCCCCAAGAACCAAGAAGAAAGTCATGAGTCTGTTGGGTAGGTTGAATTACATCAGCAGGTTCATCGCTCAGTTGACCTCCACATGCGAGCCTATATTCAAGCTGTTGAAAAAAGATGAAGCCATCAAATGGACAGACGAGTGCCAGGACGTTTTCGACAAGATCAAAGAATATCTGTCAAATCCTCCAGTTTTAGTCCCACCAAAGCCAGGGAGACCTCTGTTCCTAAACTTAAGGTGCTATAAAATTCTTTTAGGTGTGTTCTCGGGCAACACGATGCAACCGGGAAGAAAGAGCAGGCCATTTATTACTTAAGTAAGAAGTTCACAAGCTACGAGGCAAAGTATTCTCAGTTAGAAGGACTTGCTGCGCTCTAACTTGGGTTACTCAGAATNAAATGGCAAATCTTGCTCACAGAATTCGATATTGTCTATGTCACTCGCACAGCTATGAAAGCTCAAGCATTGGCCGATCATCTAGCTGAAAATCCGGTTGATGATGAATACCAACCCTTGAGCACTTATTTTCCGAATGAGGAAATCAACTCCGTCAAAATAATCTCGGAAGGCGCTGACACCTAGAAAATGTTCTTCGACGGAGCAGCCAATTCGAAAGGTATTGGGATAGGGGCAATATTGATTTCACCCATAGGACAACACTAACCTGCCACGGCTCGCCTCCATTTCTTCTGCACAAACAATACTGCTGAATATGAAGCTTGTATATTGGGCATGAACATGGCCATTGACATGGATGTAGAAGAGTTATTGATCATGGGGGACTCCGATTTGATCATTAAGCAGGCTCAGGAAGAGTGGGAAACTCGAGATGTTAAACTCCTTCCTTATAGAGATCATGTGGAGAATCTTAGTAAGCGATTCAAAGCCGTTGAGTTTAGATATATTCCTCGGTGCCACAATGAGTTAGCTGATGCGCTGGCCACCTTAGTTGCAATGTTTCCCTATCCGAGAAATGTTCACATAGACCCATTAGAGATCCAAATCAAGGAAAGACATGGTTATTGCAACACGGTCGAAGTAGAACCCGATGTCCAACCATGGTATCATGATATTAAAAGATTTTTGAAGACAAGGGAATATCCCGAGCAGGCCAACGGAGACCAAAAGAGAACCATCTGAAGGCTCGCCAGCAGTTTCTTTCTAAGTGGGGAAGTACTGTATAAAAGGACTCTCGATCTAAATCTGTTAAGATTTGTAGACGCCAAAGAAGCTGAAAAGATCATGAGCGAGGTCCATTCAGGAGTATACGGTACCCATATGAATGGGTACGTCCTCTCAAAGAAAATATTGCGGGCTGGATATTATTGGAAGACCATGGATAAAGATTGTTTCGGTTTCCTCCGGAAGTTCCATAAATGTCAAATACATGGCGACTTAATCCATGCACCACCATCAGACCTGCATCCTATGTCGGCACCCTGGCCGTTTGTTTCCTGGGGAATGGATGTCATTGGGCCAATCGAACCAAGGGCCTGAAACGGGCACATATTCATTTTAGTTGCTATTGACTATTTCACGAAATGGGTCGAGGCCGTCACATTCAAAGTTGTCACTAAGAAAGTGGTGGTGGATTTCGTGCATGCTAATATCATCTGTCATTTTGGTATCCCAAAAACTATCATTACCGACAATGCCGCAAATGTAAACAGTAACTTTATGAGGGAGGTATGTGAACAGTTCAAGATAACACACCGCAACTTGACCCCTTACTGTCCCAAAGCCAATGGTGCCGTTGAAGCAGCAAACAAAAACATCACGAAAATTCTCAGGAAAATGATTCAAACATCCAGGCAATGGCAAGAAAAGCTGCCTTTTGCATTGTTGGGATATAGCACGACTGTGCGCACATCGGTTGGAGCTACCCCTTACCTATTGGTTTACGGCACTGAAGCCGTAATACCCGCAGAAGTCGAAATTCCTTCCCTTCGGATTATTGTCGAAGCAGAATTTGAGTAAAATGAGTGGGTCAAGGCCCTACCGGAGCAATTAAATTTGATTGATGAGAAAATAATGGCCGCAGTGTGCCACGGACAATTACACACTCCCTGATCGATGCCAATTTAGGGTATACATTCCCTAATTGATGTGTTTCTTTTCCAATCAAGGGTATACACTCCTTGGTTGATGTTTTCTTTTCCTGACGGAGGGTATACACTCCCCTAGTCGATGCCAATCAAGGGTATACACTCCCTGGTTGATGTTTTCTTTTCCAATCAAGGGTATACACTCCCTGATTGATGTTTTCTTTTCCAATCAAGGGTATACACTCCCTGGTTGATGTTTTCTTTTCCAATCAAGGGTATACACTCCCTGGTTGATGCTTTATTTTCCAATCAAGGGTATACACTCCCTGGTTGATGCTATCTTTTCCAATCAAGGGTATACACTCCCTGGTTGATGCTTTCTTTTCCCGACGCAGGGTATACAGTCCCGTAGTCGATGCCAATCAAGGGTATACACTCCCTAGTTGATGTTTTCTTTTCCAATCAAGGGTATACATTCCCTGGTTGATGTTTTCTTTTTCCAATCAAGGGTATACATTCCCTAATTGATTTCTTTTCCAACATAGGGCATACAATCCCTAGTTGATTTTTTACAACATAGGGTCTCCAACCCCTAGTTGATCCCGCTTTGAGATATAGGGTATCCACTCCCTAGTTTGCAGTAACTCCTGGTGCACCAGTCCCGACTTTTCATTGATTTAAATAATGAAGTAGCATAGAGTTTGTTACAATAACTCACGAAATTTTCCTAGTGAAAACTGGGGAAGAAAATTTCGTTCGTTTGTTTTGATTTTGTGCAGATTACGTTTCTAGGACATTGGAACCCGAGACGACCAAAAGAGGAAGTTTCGATCCAAAAAATAACAAAACAAAAAGAAGAAAGAGAATATTGAATCCAAAAGTGCACAAACGGGAAGGATGTGGACTATTCAGGATGAGATTAAAGTCATCCGTCCAGTATATCCTGCTTTGATCCGAGGAACGATAAGACAAAACCAGCATCTGCAATTAACAAGCACCAGGATCCAGGTCAGAGCCAGCAAAAGATCAAGACTCAAGACCAAGTCCTAGATATGAATCTTGTAATTTAGCAGCTGATAGGTTTTAGTTAGTCCTTCGTTTTGTACTTGGGAGTAATAAGGAGATCAACAACAGTAACAGCAGCAACCTCAGTAAAATCACAATTACTCGGTAGTCCCAGCTACCAAAACCTCCAGAACCACACTGACCTGATTCCTTTATAGCCAAGGATATGTAGGCAACCTTTGAAGCAGGGTTCGGTCAAAATTTTCAAAAATGCTTCACAATGGAACATATGAATGAGTAAAAGTCGTTTATCGTCGCTCACTTTGTCTTTGCCCGAAAACTCTTCATGTTTCCGAGCAAAGAGGGGCGGCTGTGCGCATGTGATTTTTCACCCACCATATACTCCTACAAAATTCAATAAAATAAATTAATTTCACAAATTTTGTTGAATTTTAGTGTTAATTGTGAATTATTTTTTTTGCATTTCATATTCATAATTCATCCTTTAAAATTATTTAAAATTGCGTACTTAGGCGCATCATTATTATCAAGGAATTATATATTCATTATTTGTAATAAATTGAATAAAATAACAAACGAATGATGGTTATTTAACGTAATGTAGTTTTAATAACTAATTACTAAAGATTAATCATTTTTTATTCGATAAATTACAGATTTAATTAGGAATATAAAATTGGTCGTGTTATTCTTGATTAATCCGTAAATAGATGAAAAATAATGTTAAAATCAATTACTACATTTTTTGGATTAAATTAGATTTGAACCTAATTAGATTAACTTGTTTAATTAATTAAGAGGGCTTTAAATCGGACCTGGGCCAAGAAATAACCAGGTCCAATCCCTATCTCTATACACTCAAACGACCCAGCCCAATACACCTCCTACCCGGTCCGGTCCGGCCCCAGTACCCAAAACGACACCGTTCAAATTAAATCGAAAGATCTCAACCATTGATCTTTCCAGATCCAACGGTTGAGAACTCATTATGCATTAACTATATCTATGTCCTAACAACGCCCCCCTACCCTCATTTCATCAAAAGCCTAACCCCCACCAAATCCTAGCCGCCTCCCCTCCCCTTCGTCTCTCTCTCTTCTGCCTCGACCAAACCCAAGCCGCCTAGGTTTCCGCCAACGAAACTCGCCTAACGGTGGCGAACCATCTCCAAACCACCCCAACCTTTCACCCTACAACTCTATCCTCACCCTTAACCCCATCCCACCATTAGTATCCCCAAAATCCCACCCAAAATCACCCTATTTCAGATCTAAGAATCTGAAGAACCTAAAATGCTACAATGAAGGAGCTTCTCCAATCAACCCCAAATTCGCACCAGATGACCCTCACCCTTCCTTCAATCACCTCCCACCATCTATTTCCCCAAAAAACAATCCAAAATCATCAAATTTCGGATATATGAATCCAGAAACCCTAGCTTCCCTTCTGGCCGATCTGAAGTCCTTCAATGGTTTCTACCTACATGGATCGATAGCTCTCGTTGAGGGCTACTGATTCATGTAGGTAGAAACCATTGAAGGACTTCAGATCGGCCAGAAGGGAAGCTAGGGTTTCTACCTACATGGATCGATAGCTCTCGTTGAGGGCTACTGATTCATGTAGGTAGAAACCATTGAAGGACTTCAGATCGGCCAGAAGGGAAGCTAGGGTTTCTACCTACATGGATCGATAGCTCTCGTTGAGGGCTACTGATTCATGTGGGTGGAAGTCATTTTCAAACCCTCCGGAGTCTGGCCAAGGTCCGGCAACCGTCCATTTTCCGGCCAAACCCCTTTTACTGGTATCTCCTCTTCTTTTTATTATTTCTATTTGCTATTGAAGCATGAAAGCATATCAATTAATGTAGTCCTATTTTGGTTTAGGTTTAGTCTTTTCTCTCCTTTTGTTAATATTCTATCTCTAATTGTTTTGTTACCATTAGGTTTAGATTCTGTTTCCTTTTCTTTATTTTTCCATGTTTGTTTGTTGTGCATTTCTATGATGAATCCGTCGTTCAGTAGTAAGTTTTCTTTTGACGATCGTGATTCCTTGCCCTAGTTTGTTCATTGTGATTGACTTTGTTCAAGAACCTGTTAGATTTTGTTGTTATTTTTAGGCAGGATCATTTGTTGATTAACTACTTCGTAGTTTATTTGAGCATTATTATATTTAGATTAGTTAATTAATAGCCTGATTAATTAGGAAATTAGTTAATCAAGAACTAGTGTATGGTCATAGATTAACTTAGTTTAGTCCTAACCACAAGATTAACCCAATTAATGGTAGCTTACAAAAACCACTTGTTTAATAGGTTAACATAGGTTAATAACCTCCCAAACAACTAACTAAGCCCTAAAACCTGTTCAGGATAACTTGTTAGGATAGCTAAAACAAATTAGTTAACTTGAGCTTAATGATTGATCAAGTTCCTGATTTTAGGTAATCAAGTTAAGTTAATTTAATTGAATCTGTTACTTAATTTAAGGAGTTGAATTGNTTGTTAGGATAGCTAAAACAAATTAGTTAACTTGAGCTTAATGATTGATCAAGTTCCTGATTTTAGGTAATCAAGTTAAGTTAATTTAATTGAATCGGTTTACTTAATTTAAGGAGTTGAATTGATTGACCTCCTTCATTTAATTAGTATGAAAAACTATCTTTAGGTATTTAATCAATTAACCTCTAATTAGTTGACCTAACCTTGGTCAAAGAATAACTAGTAGTCACCTAAGGGACCTAACTAGTGTTGGTTAACTAGAGTTAAATAATAACCCAAGTAAGCATAACCTTGATTACCCAATGATAATTTCCGGGACTCTAAGGGGTAAATTAGGTAACTCAGTTTAGGAAATCAGATTTGCAAGGGCAAAGAGGTCTTTTAACGAGTAAGAAAGTTCTAGAATAGGGGCAGCTGTCCCAAAGATAGGGTTGACAGCTGCCCTATGTACTTTTTCAGCTTTGGATAGGGAATATTCAAAAGAATATCCCATTCCCAAATATCCTATAAATAGACCCTCTTTTTAGAGATGGAGACCTTCTTTTTTTGGGAACTCTCTATGGAGCTGCTGAAAACACCTTAAAGAATACATAAAAATCAGAGTATTTTCCATTCATAAACAAAAATTTCAAGAAGTATTAGTAGAAGAACAAAGAAAAATCTGATTTCCCTTGGAATCAAGTTCATAAATACATTGTCTAGTTACTCAGCTTCCGTTTCTTTCTTTTGGATTCTGATTTTGGGAACCTTAAACACTCATATCCCAAAATTCTGGGTCAATTTCTGTCGGGCTACTGGGTCTTCTTTGGGTTGCTGTTTGATGCTGCTGATCTTCCCTCTTTATTTGCTGTATTGTTGTTACCTGACCTTTATTTGGTCAGGACTTTTGGGTTGATTTTCTCTTCAAACGGTATGTAATTGTTGATATTATTGAAAGGCTAAAAAATGTGAATTTCATATTCCCCTTTTTCTTGAGTTTGTCTCCTTCTATAACTAATTTTTTGTTAATTTTTTTTCTCTCTCTAATCTAGAATGAAATCTTAAAGTAGGACTGATCAATATGTTGATAATAAAATCTGAATATGTATGTCTATATTCCTGAAGTCAGAATGTGTTTTTGTAGTAGGTTTCATCTTTGTGTTTGTTTCTTAGTCTATTAGTAAAGTAAATTGCATTAAGGTAGATGAATTTGACCTTTGAATGGTCAAATTCACCTATAATAGTGCACAAAACATTAGTATAGATAGCTGAAATTCACCCTTTTAAAGGGTATAAAATATGTAATTAAGAAAGGTATTAGAGTGAGGAATCTGAACCTTTGAATGGTCAGATTCATCCTTTAAAATGCCTAAATAAGCAGGCCTCTATATGGTTTGGAATTATTTTAAGTTAGCACTAGGGTAGATGAATCTGACTTCCTAATAGTCAAATTCACCCCATTGATAGTGCATAAACAGTAGTTTAGCTTTGCTGAAAATTATCCTTCAAAGGATACAAGTGTGTAATGAGAAACAACTTTAGGAAAGTGAATCTGAAGTCACAAAATAGTCGGATTAACTCCTCAAAATGCCCATAGCATTCAAAGTATTTGAATAAATGCTTGCTAAAATTTGTTGCATAACATAAAGATGACTACTAAGAGTCTAAACAAAATGATATCATTTGATTTGAATCTAACCCTTTCTATGGTTAGATTCAGTCCATAAAAAGGCATGAACATATTTCGTTCTCCTATGGCATCGTTAAGGTTGAATCTAACTCCCTTTTATGGCTATATTCATCTCACAAATGCCCAAAGGTCCATCGTTAATACTGTCCAAGTACTCAAACTTTGGACTTATAATTTTAGATTAACACTGAAAATGCAGGTTTAAGTATTTGAAGGACATGTTACTGGCTTGCACAGGAGCAGCAACTAGTTTTGTTTTCCCTTATTTATTTTTTTCTATTAGTAAAATCGGTATTATTATGGTTTAGGAGTAATGTAATAGTATATCTACAGTCTTCTATATACATTTTACCTTTTCAGTTGTAAATATGGACTGAACTATATAAAATTTATTATCAGTTGTATTTTTCTTAAATTTGAAACGTTTATTACTATAGTAGTTATGGGCCAGGCCTGCTAAGGTCACCCGAGCTGTGCCAGACTCGTGAGCATGGCCCAATTGAGCCTGATAGCATCTGAATTTCAGGCTATGGGGCCTGGAATGTTAGACCCATTAACTGTGTTAAACAATCTGTAACTAGTCCTTTTCTCTTCTATTGTCAATTAGCATGAGGAGTATTTCATTTACGAAATACCCTATAAATTTCTCACTACTGAACACAAATGGGTTTCAAATCGATTATCAAAAGATAGAATCTAAAATTCGGGTTTTCTTAAACTGTCCGCTCTAAATAAAAACAACTATCGCTTAATTCGGTTTTTTTTGGGCTGTTCTGTCACAAAATTTAAGACAAAGTTCCATGTTGGATCCATGAGCTATGTATAAATGCTCTTTTTTAGTATATAGGAGTAGATCAAACGGAAAAGAAAACTTGTACATGTAACATTATATTCACAATTCAAATTTTCCTTATTTATTATCATATAGATGTGTATTGTGTTAGCATATTCCTACTTTTGTTAGACTGAAATATGGATTGTTTTAAGTCTTGCGAAACTCTGTTTGTTGACCTATCACGAAGTACTCAAATTAATCAAAGGCTTCACCCTTATTTCAAAATTAGTCACAATTAGGATTGGCCAAAGAGTTAAATGATAAAATAGGGCTTAAACAGGGCCATAGCCCAAAACATGTAACTCTTAGGCTTTTGAACATCATTTTAGGTAATCCTTAGGTAGAATGAATACCTTTACTTTGGAAACTTGACAAAAAATGATCATTACCCCAAAATTACAATAAACTACACTAGGGAGTGGCAACTCATGCCCCCGACCCTTATCTCTAAATAAATAATAAAAATACACATAGCAATCACGGGTGCATTTCATGTGACGTTTTTGCCATGTGCCCAAAAACAACAAGTGTAAGCCGCCGTAACTTGTCCAAGATAAATCTATAAACGTCCTAATCGATCTTAAAACTAAAACGCTCGTTCGAAAAAATAGAAAACTCGAACATCGCCACAAATGGGTATTATAAAACCGTCACAATCATAGTCTTGACTACGTAATCTACACACGGGTGCGATAACTCATGTCCCCGTCTTCAACTTCAAACTATAATAAAAATCACATATTGTAATTGCGAGTGCATTTCATGTGGCGTAGTTATAATGTGTCTAAAACCAAATAAGTGCACGACATCGTGACTTATTTCAAGATAAATCCATAAATATTAAAAGCGGTTTTAAAAAGTGAAAAAAGGCTAAAAAGCATAATAGGTTTAAAATATGTAAATGATTAGATAATTAGGCCAAATATTAATAGTTAAGCGACCGTGCTAGAACCACGGAATTCGGGAGTGCCTAACACCTTCTCCCGGGTTAACAGAATTCCTTATCCGGATTTCTAGTTCGCAGAATGTTTAAAATAGACTCAAAATTTCCTCGATTTGGGATTTTAAAATAAAATGGTGTCCCGGAACACCGTAAAAATCCGGATGGTGACTCTGAAATTAATAAATAATCCCAAAATCGAATAATGTCACTTAAATTGGAAAAAACTCCCTTATCCAACCTTACCGGAGGAAAAAAGAGGTGTGACAAGTGCTAGACTCCTTTCCTTCTTCATTGTCTGCCTTCTAAGTTCATCAATAAGTTTTCGAATTAGCTCATCCAATCTGAGGGTTGCCATATTTTTGGATTCCTGGATAGTAGTGATTTTACTTTCCAGGAAATTGGTAAGACCCTTGTCAGGATCTTCTCTACCCTGTCCTCTTCAAGAATGACCCTACCAAGAGACTTAAGTTCATTTGTCAGAGTTGTGAACCTTGTGTACATTTCTTGGATTGTCTCTCCTTCTTTCATAGTGAAGTTTTCATACTGAGAGTATAGTAGAGTACCTCTTGATCTTTTCACTTAAGGTGTTCCTTCGTGAGCTACTTGTAAGGTATCCCAGATTTCTTTGGCAGTGGGGCAACTTTGAATCCTACTATACTCGTCTGGACCTAGTCCACAAACTAGCCACTTTTTGGCCTTAGCATTTTTCTCCCATTTCTTCAGATCCTCGGCAGTGGAGTCAACTCTAGTTTTTGGTAAATCTACTCCTTCAGCAGTCTTCTTCATGGTGGCTAGAGGACCATCAGTGACTATGTCCCAAAGTTCATAGTTTTCTCCAATCAAGTGATCCTTCATCCTGTTCTTCCATCAAGTGTAATACTGGCCATTAAAGAGTGGTGGCCTTGCAGTTGATTGACCCTCCCAGTTTCCAGGTGGTGCACTCATTTTGATCTTTTCCAAGGTGTTAGCCTTTTCAAGGATAACCTGCTCTGATACCAATTGATGTTTTATACGTCAATACCACACAAGAGGGGGGGGGGGGTGATTTGTGTGGTGTCCAATTTTCGAGTGCAGTCTCTATAGAAGAACCTGGTTCTTCTTGGTGTTCCAACTTCTACAGTTTGCGGAAAAGTAATTGCAGAATTTAAAGAACACAACAATTTTTACGTAGAAAACACCTGGCTCAAATGGTGAAAAAACCACGACCTACTTCCCAGTAGGATTTTCCCAAACTCTTCACTATATCAATGAGCCAAATAGCATTTACAAAATAAACTCTTTTGTAAACCTAATGACTAACTCTAATCCCTTTGTGGCAAACTAGCCTCTAGCTATTTGCGACAAACTTCAAGTTAACTCTAACTTGAACAGTGTGTACCTATTACAATTTCTTCTAGATAAAGCTGAAAGATACAATATGTAATAACCTACTACAAACAACTAGACTCAAAAGACAACAGATGGAACTAGTTCTTCTAGTTGGTTCAAGTAACTTTTATATCGCACAAGGATTCTGCTTGCAAAATTGCTTCGGTAATTTTTCTTTCAGTTCTTGTTTCACTTCTGTGTTTGTGCGTTAATTCTTCAGCAGGAATGCTTCAACATTTTATCGAGTCAGTAGTTAAGACGTTGTTGTTCAGTTCTAATGCAACTCTTCCTTGGTGGAAGAGTTTGTGTTTATCTCAACTTTCTTGAACTTGATTTTATCCTACCTGAAATCGAACTCCACCTTCTTATCAATTTGCAACCTCTTCACTTAGGAGATAACCTCTTAGTTCACAGATAATGCTTATCTCTTGTGCATGGACGCTTCTCGTGTCAATGAGTCTCTTTGACTATGTTTGCCCTGATGGACCTGGTTCAACTGGGTTGGCATTTGTCAATTTTCAAAACCATGCAGTGACTTGATTCAACAATGAGCAACACAGGTTGAAGAGAATTGGTAGACTTCAGCCTCCGACTTTCAGCTGCAGAGAGGGCGAGGACACCCAAGGTTTCTTAGACAGGTGTCAAAGAATTCTTCGCACGACGGGTGTATTGGAGACTAGTGGGGTCTCGTTCACTACCTTCCAATTTTCAGGAGCTGCCTTTACTTGGTGGGAGGCTTATGAGAGGCGTAGGCCTGTTGGTGCAGTGCCCCTTACCTGGCAACAGTTTTCCACTCTCTTCCTAGAGAAGTATGTCCCACTGTCCCGCAGGGAGGAGCTGCGCAGGTAGTTTGAGCAGTTGCGTCAGGGTGATATGACAGTGACGCAGTATGAGATGAGATTTTCATAGCTTGCCTTCCATTCCATTTGGTAGGTCCCTATAGAGAGATATAGGATCAGGAGGTTTGTGGATGGACTCACATATCAGCTTTGTATTCTTATGGCCAGAGAAAAGGTATCGGGTGCTACTTTTGAGCAGGTTATTGATATTGCCCGAGAGATTGAGTCAGTTCGTCTCCAGGAGCGAGATGAGAGGGAGCCTAGGAGACCTCGACGATCTGGTAGTTTTGGTGGTGTTCCTTCGGGGGAACAGTTCCAGCACGGCAAAGGCCATCCATTCAGGCAGGGTCAGCCAGGCCACTCAGGTTATCGTGGTGGATCCGCTGGTCGTGGTCCTCACAGTTCTCATCAGGGGAACCCATCATTCACTTCTCTTGCAGCCCAGAGTTCATTTCGAGCACCATCGGTTCAGGACTCATCCATGCCTGATTCTTCCAGAGGTTATTCTGGTGCTAGGGGTTCTCTTCAGCCCCCATCTCCAGCACCAGGGAGTTGTTTCGAATGTGGAGAGTTTGGGCACGTGTGGAGGCAGTATCCTCGTTGTCATGGTGGCCCGCCTCAGTAGAGGGCCCAGTCTTCTACTTTAGCCCTAGTTACTTCAACACCCGCCCAGCAAACTAGGGGTGGGGGTCAGGCAGCAAGAGGCCGCCCTAGAGGGGGAGGTCGGTTAGGTGGAGGTCAGGCCCATTTTTATGCACTTCCAGCCAGGCCAGATGCTACGCCTCAGATGCAGTGATTACATGTATTGTTTCAGTTTGTCACCGAGATGCTTTGGCCTTATTTGATCCTGGTTCCACGTATTCCTATGTTTCATCATATTTTGCTCATTTTCTGGATATGCCCCATGAGTCCTTAGTTGCATCTGTTCATGTGTCGACTCCGGTGGGCAATACTATTGTTGTGGACTGAGTGTATCGGTCGTGTGTGATATCTATTGGGGTCTAAAGACCCGAATGGATATGCTATTACTTACATAGTTGACTTTGATGTGATATTAGGAATGGATTGACTATCTCCGTGTCATGCTGTTCTAGATTGTCACGCTATGACCATTACCTTAGCAATGCCGGGATGTCCGAGAGTCGAGTGGAGAGGTTCTATTGATTATGTTCCTAGTAGGGTGATTTCATACCTGAAGGCTCAACGTGTGGTAGAGAAAGGATGTTTGTCTTATTTGGATTTTGTGAGGGATATCAGTTCTGAGACTCCCACTATTGATTCTATTCATGTAGTCTGTGATTATCCGGACGTGTTTCCTACAGATATGTCAGGCATGCCTCCCGACAGGGATATTGATTTTGGTATTGAGCTGGTGTCGGGAACTCATCCTATTTCTATTCCACCGTATCGTATGGCACCAGCGCAGTTGAAGGAATTGATAGAGCAGCTTCAGGAACTCTTAGATAAGGGGTTCATTCGGCCTAGTGTGTCACCTTGGGGTGCACCAATGTTGTTTGTGAATAAGAAGGATGGTTCCATGAGAATGTGTATTGACTACAGGCAGCTGAACAAGGTTATAGTCAAGAATAAGTATCCTTTGCCTCTCATTGATGATTCGTTTGACCCGCTTCAGGGAGCTAGGGTGTTCTCTAAGATTGATTTGATATTCAGGTAACATCAGCTGAAGATTCGGGATTCAGATATTTCCAAGATGACTTTCAGGACCCGTTATGGCCATTATGAGTTTTTGGTGATGTCTTTTGGGATGACCAATGCCCCAACAGCGTTCATGCATCTGATGAACAACGTATTTTAGCCATATTTTGATTCCTTTGTTATTTTGTTCATTGGTGACATCCTGGTGTATTTTTTGTAGCCAGGAGGAGCATGCTCAACATTTGAGGGTCGTATTGCAGAGATTGAGAGAGGAGAATCTTTATGCAAAGTTCTCCAAGTGTTAGTTTTTGCTTGGCTCAGTAGATTTCTTGGGGAACGTGGTGTCTAGTGACGGTATTTAGGTAGATCCGAAGAAGATAGAGGCAGTGCAAGTTGGCCCAGAGCGTCCTCAGCTACAGAGATTAGGAGCTTCCTTGGTTTGGCGGGGTATTACCGTCTCTTTGTGGAGGGGTTTTCTTCTATTGCTTTGCCCTTGACCAAGAAGGGTGTTCCATTCAGGTGGTATGACGAGTGTGAGGAGAGCTTTCAGAAGCTCAAGACTGCTTTTACCATAGCTACAGTTTTAGTACTGCCAGGAACTTCAGGTTCTTATACCGTATATTGTGATGCCTCGAGGATAGGCATTGGTTGTGTATTGATGCAGGAGGGTAGGTGATTGCCTATGCCTTGCGCCAGTTGAAGACTCATGAGAAGAACTATCTGGTGCATGATCTCGAGTTAGCATCCATTTTTCACGCCTTGAAGATTTGGCGTCATTATCAGTATGGGGTTCATTGTGAGATTTTTACTGATCAACGTAGTCTGCAACATCTATTTAAGTAGAAAGATTTGAATTTTCGTCAGCGGAGATGGTTGGAGATTCTCAAGGACTATGATATCACTATTCTATACCATCCGGGGAAGGCCAATGTAGTGGCCGATGCCTTGAGTCACAGAGCAGAGAGTTTGGGGAGTCTAGCGTATCTTCCAGCAGCAGAGAGACCAATATCACTTGATGTTCAGGCCTTAGCAGGCCAGTTTGTGAGTTTGGATCTATCGGAGCCCCGCCGGGTATTGGCTTGTGTAGCCTCTTCTCTTTATGACTGTATCAGAGAACGCCAGTATGATGACCCAGACTTGCTCGTTCTTCAGGATAGAGTCCGGCGAGGTGATGCCAGGGATGTAGTTATTGGTGATGATGGTGTTATGAGAATGCAGGGTCGAATATGTGTGCCTAATGTAGATGGGATTCGGGAGTTGATTCTTGAGAAGGCCCACAGCTCGCGGTATTCCATCCATCCGGGTGCCGCGAAGATGTATCAGGATATGAGGAAACATAATTGGTGGAGGCAGATGAAAAAGGAGATTGTTAGATTTATAGCTTAGTGTCTCAACGGCCAACAGGTCAAGTATGAACACCAGAGACCCGATGGATTGCATCAGAGGTTGGTTATTCCTGAGTGGAAGTGGGAGAGGATCACCATAGACTTTGTAGTCGGGCTCCCACGGACTTCGAGGAGGTTCTATGCTATATGGGTTATTGTGGATCGACTGACCAAGTCCGTTAACTTCATTCCTGTTGGTATTACTTATTCTTCGAGCGATTAACTGAGATTTATATCCGGTAGATTGTTCGATTGCACGGTGTTCCGGTTTCCATCATTTCTGATAGAGGTACCCAGTTCACATCGCAGTTCTGAAGGGCCATACAGAGGGATTTGGGTACTCAGGTTTAGTTGAGCACATCTTTTCATCCTCAGACAGACTGGCAGTCCGAGCGCACTATTCAGATACTAGAGGACATGTTGCGCGCTTGTGTTATTGACTTTGGGGGTTCATGGGACTAGTTTCTTCCACTCGCGGAGTTTGCATATAATAATATTTATCAGTCGAGTATTCAGATGGCTCCATATGAGTCTTTGTATGGGAGGAGGTGTAGATTTACGGTTGGTTGGCTTGAGCCGGGTGAGGCCAGGCTCTTGGGTACGAATTTGGTACATGATGCTTTAGATAAGGTGAAGTTGATCCAGGAGCGGCTTCGCACGGTGTAGTCGAGGAAGAAGAGTTATAGACCGGAAGGTCCGCGATGTATCTTTCATGGTTGGGGAGAAGGTCCTGCTGAAGGTGTCACCCATGAAGCGTGTTATGCGGTTCGGGAAGAGGGTCAAGTTGAGTCCCCGATTCATTGGGCCTTCTGAGGTGCTTCAGAGGGTTGGAGATGTGGCTTATAGACTTGCTTTTCCACCTAACTTGTTGAGCGTGCATTCGGTATTTCATGTTTCCATGCTTCAGAAGTATGTTGGTGACCCCTCTCATCTTTTGGATTTCAGTTTGGTTCAGCTAGAGGGTGATATGTCTTATTTGGTGGAGCCAATAACTATTATGGGTAGTCAGTTCAGAGGGTTGAGGTCTAAGGATATAACTTCAGTGAAGGTGCAGTGGAGAGGGAAGCCGGTGGAGGAGGCCACCTGGGAGACCGAGCGGGAGATGTGAAGTAGATATTCCTACCTATTTGAGACTCCAGGTATGTTTCTAGACCCGTTCGAGGACGAACGTTTGTTTAAGAGGGGGAGGATGCAACGATCCGGCCAGTCGTTTTGAGAGTTAGCCCCGATTCCCCCATTTCTGCTTCATTCTTGTATGGTTCAGCCCTTTTATGTTGCGTTAGGTTGATTGTTTCGGGTTCGGAGTGGTTGTGGAGATAAATGAGGCACTTAGTCTCTTAAGTTGGTGATTTAGTTGGAAAAGTCAACAGGAAGTTGACTTATAGGTAAATGATCTCGGAATGTGGTTTTTGCGGCTCGGATAGCTTCGTTAGGTGATTTGGGACGTAGGAGTGTGTTCGGAATGTTATTCGGAGGTCCAGAGTAGATTTAGGCTTGAATTGGCGAAATTGGATTTTTGGCGATTCCCGATCGGCAGTGGAAAACTAGCTATCGGGGTCAGAATGGAATTCCAAAAGTTGGGATGGGTTCGTATTATCATTTGGGATATGTGTGCAAAATTTTAGGTTATTCGGACGTGGTTTGAGTAGTTTCAACATTGTTGGCGAATTTCGGATGTTTAGGAATCCTTAAGCTTGAATTATGGATTTATTGTGTTTCGATATTGTTTTGGGTGTTCCGAGGGTTCGAATAAGTCCGGGTGATGTTATAGGAGGTGTTGGTAATTTTGGTTGAGGCCCCGAGGGGCTCGGGATGATTTCGGATGGCCATCAGAGAGTTTGAAAGTTGGAAAAATCTGATATGTGCTATTGTTCTAGTGTTCCGCACCTGCGGAACGGTGATCGCAGGTGCGGTCATCGCAGATGCGGCTTGGAGTCGCAGGTGCGGAGGTTGGCTGGCTGGGGTCTCATCGCAGATGCGGAAGGTGAGTCGCACCTGCGAGCCCGCAGGTGCGAGTTGAGAGCTGCAGAGGCGGAAAATGATTTTTAAGTGAAGTTCGCTGGTGCTCACCTGGGACCGCAGGTGCGAGGATTTGTCTGCAGATGCGATTTTCGCTGGGCAGAAGGTATAAATTCTTTCCTTCACGAATTTTAGCCATTTTCATCAATTTTTGCATACGTGTTGGAGCTTTTGGGAGCAATTTGATGAGGGAATCAAAGGGATTTTCGTGGAGGTAAGTTTCTTAGACCTAAAACTCGATTCTACGGTAGTATTTGACTAATTAGACATGCTATTAGTGGAGTTTAAGGGTTATAAATTGGCGGACTTGGACTTGGAATTGGAGACTTTGATTTGAGGGACCATTTTTTTCGGATTTTGATGTATTTGGTATGTATGGACTCGTGAGAGTGTAAGGATCCTAGTTTTGTGATTTTTATCGGGATTTGAGACGTGGGCATGGAGGTCGGGTTTGGCCAATTTCGGGATTTTTGATTTGAATTGATAATTTTCGCGTGGGCTTTGTTCCTTTAGCATGTATTGATGTTATGAGTCTAATTTTGGATAGATTCGAGGCTATTTGAGGCCGAGTCGAGCGGCAAGGGCACCGCAGAGTAGATTTTCATCTTGTTTGAGGTAAGTAATGATTGTAAATCTTATCCTGAGGGTATGAAATCCCGAACTTCGCATTGTATCACTATTTTGGAGTGGCGCACATGCTAGATGACAAGTGTGTGGCATACACCGTTGGGGGATTGTGACTTGGTCCGTCGCGTAGCAACTAATAAGTTGCGTATTTGATTTCGAATCATATGATACTTTATGTGTTAAGGAATATTACTATGTTTTGGGCTGAATGACGTATTTGGGCCTCGTGCTAAGTTATTGGATCCCTTGGGGCTTTTTTCTACAATTTCCTCACTGTTTTGATTTGAAAGTTACACTCATTCATGATCTTACCTGATTACTGTTTAATTGAGTTTCATTACTCCACTTTGATGCATATGAAAGATGTTTTGGGACGAGTTCCATGTTTTTACTAATAGCCCGAGTGGCTTTTTGAGAGGTTTTTGACTGAGTGAGGCTGAGGGCCTAAGTTGTGAGGATATTATGGGATCGGGTTGCACGCCGCAGCATGTTACACTGTTTATGACTTATGAGAGGCCGAGAGCCTGAGTGATTATGCCACGAGATGGCTTGTTATAACGCTTGGGCTGTAGAAGCCCCTCCGGAGTCTGTACACCCCTAGTGAGTGGAGGTACCTACTGAGTGCGAGTGCCGAGTGCCGCGTGACGAGTGATTGGGAGGCATGAGTGACTGTGAGGCATGACCGATGGGCTGATTCTGAGTGAATGTGAGGCATGTTGAGTGGCTGATTCCGAGTGATGTTACGCCCGAGGGGTGGTTTAGGAAATATATTTTGGCCCGAGAGGCTATTGATGATTTATGTTGTTTTTACACTAAATTCTTCTTGAATTTCTATGGAAACTGTTGAAAAGTACAATTTCAAAGGATTTTACTGAAATCAGCTTTATGATTTTGAAAGAAGAACTGTAACTATTGTGGATTTGTGACTTGTATTTATGTGTTTCGTATTTCTCAGACTTTATTTACTCTCATTACTGTCACACCTCCTTTTTCACTACCCCTCAGATTAATGAAGGGTAATAAGGGAGTTTTTCCAATTAAAGTGACATTATTCGGTTTTGGAATTTATTATTATTTTTCAGAGTCGCCATCCGGATTTTTGACGATGCTCCGGGACACCGTTTATTTTAATATCCCAAACCGAGGAAGTTTTTGACTCTGTTTAAAATGTCTGCGAACAAGAAATCCGGGTAAGGAATTCTGTTAACCCGGGAGAAGGTGTTAGGCATTCCCGAGTTCCGTGGTTCTAGCACGGTCTCTTAACTATTGATATTTGGCCTAGTTATCTGATTATTTACATATTTTAAACATATTGTACTTTTTAACCTTTTTATATTTTTAGCCGCTTTTAATATTTAAGGATTTATCTTGAAACAAGTCACGATGGCGTGCACTTGTTTGTTTTTGGGCACATTGTAAACGCGCCACATGAAATGCACCCGCGATTTACAATATGTGATTTTTATTATTGTTCAAAGTTGTGGTCGGGAGCATGAGTTGCAAACCCGAGTGTGGATTACGTAATCATGACTATAGTCATGATGGTATAAATGCTTATTTGAAGCAATAGTCATTATTCAATTATTCTCTAAATCTTTGTAGTATGAGTCTAAAAGAGGTATTTTTTGGAGTATAGGGTATGCATATATTCAAATCATCTAAGACTAAATTGGCTAGTCCAAGGCTAAGTTTTTGGGCTATGGCCAAATCTAGCCCAATTTAGCAAATAACACTTGGGCCAATCCTATTTTTAGGCTATTTGTGGAAAGGAAAAGTTATACAATTCAACTAAGCATGTTAAATGAGGGAATTAAAGGCACAACAACATAGAATTATCCAAGATGAAAGCACAATTTCTAGTGTACATATTTCTAAATTGAAATTCTGAATATATAAAAAATTAGCCAATTTATACATTTTTGGTTCCTTGTATTTATATCAGGTTATGCTAAAAACAATACAATACAGGTCTGGATTTTAAGAACTGGGCCTGCTATTTGGGCCAAACAGTGTGTCCTAAGTCTTGCTCAGTTCATATATTGGACCAGAGGCATTTCATTATTTGAAAGAAAGGGGAAACATGTTGTTTATTTTTACGATTCATACATACAAAAACTATAAAAAAATGTTTTGGATAGTAAATTTAGTAACGGAAAATTGATGATGTTCGAAATGTTGAGTGAGAATATAAACCAGTTTTTAAAGTAGACTAAGCTAGTTTTAAGACTAAAGTCCAACACTAAAACTTTGGGCTTTACCCCCAAGCCCAATGGCGTAAAGTGCAAGCCCCATTTAAGCTTCTTGGGCCCTCTCATAGGTCTGGCCCAACTTTGGAGAATTGAAATTCCAAATCAGTAGAATAAAAGCAAAACAAAGTTGAATATTAGTTTTAGGAAATTCCAGATTTTTAGGGAATAATAAGAAAAATAAAGCTGAATACACATTTTTATAAAGTCCAGTCCAACTTATTACAATAAATAATGATAGTGTATAGTGTGTTCATAATAAGAGGTACACTCATGCATTACTACAAAAATATAGATTTATTTAACAATACATAAAAATGTCCTAATAATCCTAATCTACAACTGCCCTGTCTTCGAACGAGCTAAGGTTGTTCATGGATTTACCCGTAGAGTCCACTTCATGTAACTCACTGATTGTTTCAGTGATCAGAAATAAGAATCTATGCATCATTATGGAATGAATCTGACCATTAAAGGGTCAAACTCATTTCCTTTAGTGCNAATAGTTCAGATTTTTATGACCAAATTCAACCAATGTTCAAGACAACACTAACATATAGTCTTATTGACACTAATCAACCCAAATCTCACATGTTCATGATTTTAAACTCACAGGAAAAATTCAGACAATACCAAACATTTGTCACACCAAACAAACATAGATTTTGAGCTCAAGAACAATTTCTATTTAAAGTGGGACTGTTACATACCTTAAAAGTGAAAAATAACATCAATGAATGACCAAATAAAGGTCAGAAAACCTAGCTTTGCAGCTTAATATAGCATCAACAAGCAGCACTAATAAAACCCTGGAAAATGAAACTTGAATACTAGGGATTGGAGCAAAAATCAACAAGAAAAAAAACAATATTTTCAACCCAGAAAACTTGATAACTCAGAAAATCAGCAGCTATAACTCATGTTTCAGAATACCAAGACTGAGGAAATACCAAAATTTTAAGATATTTTCTGCATCTCTTTGAGTATTTTTCAGTGTAGGATTTCTAATATGTGTGTGTGTGTGT